>SDVV010005542.1:0-19138 GCA_016164225.1 Gammarus roeselii | reverse complement strand
TGGTATTGGTGTAGGTCTAGCTTCGTAACCCCCAGATGACGGTGTCTGCCTATCGACCTAGCCCCCTGGTATTGGTGTAGGTCTAGCTTCGTAACCCCAGATGACGGTGTCTGCCTATCGACCTAGCCCCCTGGTATTGGTGTAGGTCTAGCATCGTAACTCCCAAATGACGGTTTCTGCCTATCGACCTAGACCCCTGGTATTAATGTAGGTCTAGCATCGTAACCCCCAGATAACGGTGTCTGCCTATCGACCTAGCTCCCTGGTATTGGTGTAGGTCTAACATCGTAACCCTCAGCTGACGGTGTCTGCCTATCGACCTAGCTGCCTGGTATTGGTGTAGGACAAGCATCGTAACCCACAGATGACGGTGTCTGCCTAGCGTTAAAAAAAAATTGTAGGCTACTAACTGGCAGCGTAGTAACCCTCTGCTGACGATGTCTGCATAGCCACCAAACCTCTTGTTGACGGTGTCGGCCAAGCGTGCAAGCCTCTTGCTGGGGGTTTGTGCATGGCGTCCTAACCCCTTGCTGTCGGTATCTACCTAGCGTCCTACCCCTCTGCTGGCGGGGTTCGCCTAGCGTCCCAGCCCACTGCTGGCGATGTTCGCCTTGGGTACTAACCCCCCGCTGTCTGTGTCTGCATACCGTCCTAACCCCTTGCTGGCAGTTTCACTAATCGTCTAAGCCCCCGCTGTCACCAAACATCCTAGTCCCTGTTTGTACCCAGCGTTCTAGCCCCAGCTGTCATTGAGGGTCCTTGCCTCAGCTGGAATTAACCGTCAGTCCCCATCTAGCGGTGTCCCAATCTCACCTGCAGCGATCCACGTCTCCCCTCATCTCCTCTAATCGCCGGTGTAGGTCCTGGCCTGTGGCCTCTCTTTGCTCGCGAGCTTCCTCAAGGCGGCACTGCAGCATCGCCCTTTGCCGCTCGCCCTCAGCCAGCTGGTCGTGCACCATCTCCAGCTCAGCCCGTAGGGCTCGGCACTGCTGCAGCTGGTCCTGACGCTCTTGTTCCTGATCCTAAAGTGAGGCAATCATGAATATATTGGATTAGAGATCAAGGAATAAATGATAGTAGATTAAAGATGAAGGGATAAATTATACTGCGTTAAATTTCAGATAGTACAGCAAATTTGATTAGAGATTAAGGAATCGTAACCAAAACAAATGTTACCTCAATCTCGAAGAAAGTTAAAAAAAAATGACATGACACATTTTTGTAAATTAGTTAAATAATTATGGTCAACTTGATTTGTTTTATTATTGTTATTTTCAAATTGTATTAGTCACGAAAGTCTTTTTGAATATAATTCACAGGAGTTGATTCTATTGGATTGCAGAGGCCAGGATTACTCGTGTAGCTGAGTCAATGCCGTCAGTGATGAAAGGAGTTGGTAGTTAAATTTTGGTTTTTCTACCGGCATTTAATCTATTGGTCTGCTTAGCTTAGTCTTCTCATACATAACAACTTCTTTTAGGATTATTTATAGGGTAATGCTTAGGGCCTAGGAAGCTCACGCACATTATAGCGTATTTAGAGACTTCATTTTTTTTAAACTTGCTTCTTAATGATTAATAATAATATCTTAATCTTCTTGGTCCTACTACTAGAAAATGTTTCTTATGGTTCTTACTAGCTTTCGGAAAACGGGAAGTTATTCACATGTATCTGCATGTTGCTCATATCACACACAGATCAAGTCCATCAGATATGTGTCCGATTGTTTCATTCTGATAGAATGATCTGAATAAGCAGCATTGGTTGATTACGTAACACCCACCTTTCTGAGAGCCATCTTCTCATCCTGCAGAGTTTGTATCTGCTGAAGGTAATAGCGCTCACGCTGAGAAAGAAGGTCTTCGCCTATCGTCATGGTGGACTTGGACTTTTTCTCAACCCCTACCGAGACGGGGGAATCCTGAAGAATCTGACTCGTTTGGACGTCGATTAGCGTAATGTTGGAGACGGTGGTGACGATGGGGAAGGTGGACACACCCAGGATATCGCTGGAATCGGTCTGGAACTGCTGGACGGCAAACTGGGAAGGATAAGAATCTATTTGAGTTTCATCGATGAACCTGACAGGGTCAGTTTGCGCGCTCATGTCGCACAGACCAGGAACCAAAAAGTCTTCAGAGAATTTTGACTTGGAGATGATCATGTCATCCAATTTGAAGGGAGAGTTATAATCCATTTCGCTGGATGAATTGACGTTTTGCATCAAAAAAGCTGGGGTAGAACAGGTGGATGCAGTTGAATCATCTCCCATCTCCATCAGGGCTTCGTCTATTGCACAATTGACCAAGACGCAGGACGCCCGGCCTCCTGACGAGGATGACGTCAGGGACGTCGCTTCAAAGCTTCCATCGCATATTTCCATTGCGGTGGGTGCTGAGTTTGAATCTACAGAAACGCACGAAGTAACCTGCCCCATCCCTGGGCTGTAAGGTGCAAGGGCGGTGGTGCAGTTGGCCATCTGGAATACCCTGAAGGCTTGAAGGAGCGTGAGGCCCATTTTGACGAAAGAGACCTGAGAGACGTAAGAATCCCTCTCCATGACCAGGCTGGCCACCCGCTCGACGCTGCTCAAGCTGTGTCGCTCCAGTACGCTCTGCCGGAGGCAGCGTTCCTTCTCCAAGGCCTGACAAAGGGAAATGAAAGATCAGAGCAAAATATATATCAAGAGCAGATGGATTTATGTCAAATATTTACGCCAAATATTTGGATTAGAGGATTAGATTAGAGAAGGATTAGATTAAATTAGAGTACCAGAATTTCTAGCGTGGTTGAGTTAGAGTACTTCTGGTCCCGAACATCAAATCAGCAATCTTTGGTGCAACAAGTCATTGCGAAGAGAACGAGAACCAGTCAGAGGAGACCTCTTATGCATGTCCCGAGCCAGCTAAGAAGGATGTAATCCTTAAAGCGCCTCAAGTCAGATAAGCAATTATTGCTCCGTCTCGTCAGCAGACACGGAATGAGATTCTATAAGTAAGTTAGTGAAGAACAAGAGTTTAAAAGTGTCGTTAGGAATGTGACAAGCCCATTCCACACGCTCCGTTCGCCTTCAACAGCCCCACACCCAAGACCCATTCCCACCATCACCGAATCCTGGTCATCTGAATAACCGACACGCTCTTGCTGCCACACAGGCCGCGACCCCCGCACACACCCTGCTACACGTCTCCTGTCTCGCGCCCATCAGGTTGAGCCCCTGACACTGCTTTCCGCATACAACCCTGTTTAGACCCCCTAGACACAATGTTAGAACAACTTCAAACAACGGCAATCATTCATCGCTACCAACCATGCAATTCCACATGCACTACCATACAACAAATAAGTCGCCAAGAGGCTAAGCAACAGACAGCAGCTCTTCAAGAGGTCTAGCCGCCAAGAGGCTCACCGGTCATAAATCGATCAACTGAAGAATGTCAGCATTCAAAAGGTTTTGACTCTTCGATCGAGAGCTTCCACCTTGAAAAGGTCACTAGACAGCAAGGCACTGCACTTCAATGAATCTCGTATCCTGTTTCTGCTCTGCTCACCGAGCGCTCGTCCGACAAACGCCTGAGCAGGCACTACACCTTCCGGTCTAGACAACTGCAGACAGCATATCGTATCCTGCTTCTGCTCTGCTCACCGAGCGCTCGTCCGACAAACGCCTGAGCAGGCACTACACCTTCCGGTCTAGACTCCTGCAGACAGCATATCGTATCCTGCTTCTGCTCTGCTCACCGAGCGCTCGTCCGACAAACGCCTGAGCAGGCACTACACCTTCCGGTCTAGACAACTGCAGACAGCATCTCAACACCAGCCAGCACATGCCCTGACAGGTAACAGCTGTGTTCGGTCATTAAGCCTGACAGGTAACAGCTGTGTTTGGTCAGTAAGCCTGCAGGTCTAGACACCTGCAGACAACATCATAACACCAGCCAGCACATGCCCTGACAGGTAACAGCTGTAATCGGTCAGTAAGCCTGCAGGTCTAGACACCTGCAGACAACATCACAACACCAGCCAGCACATGCCCTGACAAGTAACAGCTGTGTTCGGTCAGTAAGCCCTTAGTAAGTTAGTAAGTATATCGAAATGGTCGAAAATACAACTACACGAGGCCTAATTTTTCGTCAGGTTTGTGTTTCAAACTGCCGACGGCAGGGAATGGACAACGCCGTAGACGGAACTCTACAATACCCCAATGTCTGTCACCTAGAATATAATTATAAACGTGGATGAGAATATCACAAGTTCTCATTGTTTGTTGGTTTTGTATTTCAAAACACCGATTTGAATTTTACAAGGCTTAAATTGTCGTTAGTGTTGTGTTTCAAAATGCCGATAGAATAGAATAATTATGCATCAGATTGAGCTAAACAAGATCTCAGTACACGCCATTTTTCGAACAGTCGACGCATACTTTTTCTTGAGGTGAGATATAAATTCATTCTATTCACAATCATGCATTCTTCTGCGTGGTGTGCAAAAAAGAACGTGTCAATGTGGATAGGCTCGTATTTTACGACACACGAAACGTACCTGTAATTGGTTTTGCCATCGGTATAGTGATTTGAATCCGTAACGGGCACAATTATCAGACTTTCATTATGAAACACATGAAAACTTATGCTTTATTTGTGTGTTGTCACGCTGTGGCCAGTTATTAGAACTATTTCTATTATCATCAGCAGTATTGTTAACTGTTTACGACACCAACCCACCACATCGAATTCGATTTTAAGTATAAGCCCTACTGCTAGTAGCAAGGGTGACTGCACAACATGGGCTTGATTCAGCAGTAACAAAAATTGCTCATCAAGCAGAAGCGAGAATTGCACAAAAACATCGAAAACATTGGCTTAATATCTTCAGTAGGATGCAACTTCCATGCAAAACGCCGGAACATATTGGTAACCTCCCCATGGAAGCAAATACAGCTGATACCCCCAACCAATGATGAAAAAATTTGCTATTCCCAGCCCCTATTCCTCTGCAAATGAAGCTTCCGACAGCCACCCCTCAGCCACTACCCCCCCATCCCTAAACTTGCCTGCCAGGGCACAGCAGCCAACCACTGGATGGCTATTGCAGCAGCTGACGAGGTCCAACTAACGCGACAGTCAACCAGTGCTGTGTTCAAGGCCATCAGCGACTTAGGTGAGACACAAAACCTTTTTGGACAGTCCTCATCGGAAGTGACGCCACATGAAATGTTCAACCGACAACCTCGCAAGGAAATATGCTGTCCATAAGTTCAAAGAAAAACACTCTAATTTACAAATCAGAACCATTGAGAGCTAATATCTGCTATTATCTCCGCTAGGACACGCCCCTGCTAACGAACATATCAAATATGGCACATCTCTTCAAACTTGCACACTTAGTGTAAGCCGCAGTAGACCAAACCATTGCACACCAGCCCTACACACCATCCTTTTCCTGCAACGCGGCACACCAAACGAAACCCCTTTCACTCCAAACCAAGGCTCCACCCATCATCTATGCCACTGCACCCCAAACTAGCCCCTTCATACTAACCCAATCCAACGCAGCAACTGCCATTTATGCCACTGCGCACCAAACAAAAACAATTTCACCCCAACCCTACACTCCACCCACCACCCATAGCACTGCACATCAAATAAAACCCTTTACGCTCCTGCTCATCACCATACTCACTACCATCAATAGCACTACACACCCATTTAAGCCCCGCACACCCCAACCCTACGCTCCATGAATCATCGACGGCCACTGAGCACCAAACTAACCCATTTGCTCCCCAAACCTAATCCCCACCACGACTCATACCACTGTACACCAATTTAAGCCCCGCACACCCCAAATGATGACTAATATTAACCCGATGGAACCATGACTTTCACAATTGTGACACTATAACGTTACCTGCAGTTCTTTGAGCTTCCTGTGCAGCTCCCTGGATATCTCCTGCTCCTGGGAGAGTGAGGCACTCAACAACAACTCCATTTCGCGTGCTGCCGTGAGCTGAGAGTCGAGCCTGAGAATGGAGGGTGACGTTACTGCTAACTCAAAGGGGAGCGGCGAACATAAAACTGATACACTGGACAGGAGGTAACGCTACTGCTAACGCAGAGGAGAGCTGCGGACGCAAAACTGAGACACTGGACAGAGAGTGACGTTACTGCTAACTCAAAGGAGAGCGACGGATATTAAACTGAGTCTCTGGACGGAGGGTGACGTTACTGCTAACTCAAAGGGGAGCGACGGATATTAAACTGAGTCTCTGGACGGAGGGTAACGTTACTGCTAACTCAAAGAGGAGCGACGGATATTGAACTGAGTCTCTGGACAGAGGGTGACGTTACTGCTAACGCAAAGTGTAGCGACGGATATTAAACTGAGTCTCTGGACGGAGGGTGACGTCACCACCAACGCAAAGTGTAGCGACGGATATTAAACTGAGTCTCTGGACGGAGGGTGACGTTACTACCAACGCAAAGTGTAGCGACAGATATTAAACTGAGTCTCTGGACGGAGGGTGACGTTACTACCAACGCAAAGGGAGGCGGCGGACACTAAACTTCGAAACTGTCGACGGAGGGTGACCCTAATACCAACGAAACAAGGAGCGTCGGATGTTAAACTGAGGAATGTGCATGTCGTGTCACCGCTGCTGTAATGCTGCATAGATAAGCCGGGAGATATAGCTATCTTCAAAGTGAGGAGATTAGAAGAAGACAAATAGCAACTTCGTACATGATGCCTTCGTTTAATGCCTGTCTAATAAGGGATATCACTAACATTATCATTATTCAAACAGAGGTTATAGCCTGTGACTGATCATACCACTGCGCTTCACTCCTATACTATGATGCTTTTCAGCGAGAAATGAGACGCAACTTCCCTTACAATAGCAGTGTGGTCACCACTCCTTTCTAAAGCTGTACTGCGGATAGTGAGAGGGCTACACGGAAAAAATGAAACGATAATTTTTCCAGAAGCTACATGATTTTTGAATTTAACATGAAACGAACAACAAAATATTTCAATCGTGTCAAGCCAATGCTCGATATAATCAGACTATTTGATAGATTACCGTAACATCTGGACTCCTACCCTTACCCCAGGACCTCTCCACACCACTAGAACCGAGCCCTCATATCTGGACCTTTGTTCTGACCCTTGGACCCTTCCCTGATCCTTTGGACCTCACCCCTGACGCCCTCCTTACCTCTGAACCATGAGCTTGGCGTCGTTCTCTGCCTCCTCCAGCTCGCACTTCTCGTCGTAGAGCGTCTTCCTGGAGGACTCCGATATCCTGAGTTGCTCCCTCAGCACATTGGACTGTCCCTTGTCCACCTCCGAGACCTCGTAGCAGCGTTTGCATGGGGTGGGGGTGCTGAGGGGAAGAGGCGCCCATCGAGGGTTAGGCAGGTTAGTTAGGCGGATAGATGGTGATATTGGATAAGACGGCAATGAAGGATAGGAGTACTCGAGGGTTAGGCAGGTTAGTTAGGTGGATAGACGGTGGTATTGGATACGACGGCAATAAAGGATAGGAGTACTCGAGGGTTAGGCCGGTTAGTTAGGCGGATAGACGGTGGTATTGGATAAGACGGCAATAAAGGATAGGAGGACATGTAACATTTTATTTGTTAAGCATCAATTGTTGTGAGATTTATGAGCCTCATCACTTCCTATTATTTTGTTCGTTAAATAAGTAATTAGGCCTATCACAACTCCTAGTGATTTCGATGGGTTCAATAAGTAGGTAGCGTAGTTAGTAGCTACATCTGACAGAATAACTTATAAGCAACAAAATCCTTATGAGACAAACTAAAACGTACCCACTGAAACAGTACCTACCAATTCAAAAGTTGGCCCACATCCACAAGTAAGTGGATCACTCTATACAATTCGACTGTTTTACAGAGTATGTATTCGCAACTTTGAAAACACCGGCATTGAGTAGAAGCATTGAAAGGCTGTACAGAGTTCAGCTGTCGCCTGTTCGGCACAACTAACCACATAAAGGTTAGTCAATGAGCGCAATTATTGAAACACACTAATGCAATTGACTGCGGCCAAGTGAAACGCCTTCAACAGCTATCGGGTCGCAAATACAGATACAGGTACATAGGCTAGGCCGCATCCTTCAGAAAGGGGGGTGGCCGACATCAAGGCGCACCTCACACCCTCATACGCTCACACTCACACAACTTAGCCTTTTTGTGCTAAAGGGTCAGGCCGGTAACCCCGCAACACACACTCTGAATCACGAGTGCGGTCCGAGGATCCGTTGTCAGTAGCAGGGTCTGACAGTTTTCACATGTTCATCCCCCCTCCCCTACCCACGACCATTCCGACAACGTGATGCCGCTACTTCCACATTCATGTCTCTCCTTTCTAACGCCTGCTTCACACCATCCATCCACCCAAACTTCGGTCAACCTCTAGGCCTGCGACCACTCGCCTTCGCATTCACCACCCTTTTTACCAATCTCCCTTCATCCATCCTCTCCATGTACCCGAACCATCTCAGAACACGCATATCCACTCTGTCCTCCATCTTTTTCGCCATCCGTGTCCTGATTCGAACCACGTCGTTGGTGATCCGGTCTCTCAGCGTTACTCCAGCCATGCTCCTCAAACATTTCATCTCGAAACATTCAACCTTCTTCTCTCCTCTGCTCTCACCCCCCAAGTACAGGAGTGGGAGGAATTCGCTATTGATTATCCGCTAACAAAGGGAGAAGTAGCCAATCATTTAAAGCCTTCCTTCTCCTTCAGTGACGTGTAGAGTAGATTTGGGTTTTAGGGTTTTCAATAAAAACATTCAATTTAGTCGGGGAATAATTGCTTTGTGTCCGTTGAACTCCTTCAGGAAGCTACTGGAACCCTTACCGGGACTGTTCGTTGATCCTGTGTGAGAGCTGGTCTAAGGCGTCCTGCAGAGACTGCTTCTCTGCCCTTGTCTGGTGGAGGGCAAGGACCAGGCTACCACTGTCCTGCAGACCTGACTCGCACTTGAATGAGGAGAACTCGTCCACACCATCCTGATGGGTGAGGAACAACTCGTTAACAAAATGAGTGCAATCTTTATTCAGCGTTAAAATGACACAAATAATACATAACTTCTTACGTTAGCCCCAACAGATCGGCCGTTGTTTCAACAACTGAGAACTTCTTTTCGACTGTCAATAAGATGTATTTAGATACAGATACCGCCACAAGATCGTATCCCAATGAAGGGGCTGGCCGACGCACCGGCAACTCCTTATGCACTCACGCACATTTCAAAACTTAGCCCATCAAAGCTAAATGATTCGGCCCGGACCCCGCAACACAAACTTCGGGTCGGCGATGATGTCCAAGAACAGTGTCAGCCGCAGGGCACGAAAGCTTTCGGTGGTTTACCCATGCTGTCCTAATTACTGCGCCTTTCCTCACCTACATCCTTCATTCATTCAAAAAGATTCCACTCATACCAATCCATTTCACGTTCACTCGCTACCAACACATTGACTCTCCTCCCTAAAGCCTGCTTCACAACATCAGTCCACCATAACTTCGGTCTCCTTCTTGCCCTGCGCCCATATAACTCTACTTCCATGACTCTTTCCACTAATCTCCCATCGTCACTTTGTATCCAAGCCACCTCACCATCCCCGGTCTAATTCGACCAACGTCTTTACTGATCCTATCCCTCAGCGTCATTCCAGCCGTGCCTCGGAAACATTTTATCTCGGAAACATTCAAGCATTTTCTCGCTTCTGCTCTCGCCCCCAGGTGCCGGCCCTACAGAGCACAGTTCGATCAACTACCGCCTCTCTCAACTCTCTCATTACTTCCATACGCGATGTCTTGCAGCTCATTACAATCTTTGGTGCACCCAACACTTCACACCTTCTTTCACTCTAGATTTCATCTCAGTTTCTACTAGTCCAGTCTTCTCCACATGGGAGCTCAGGCACTGAAAACACTGAACTTCATATAATTACTACCCACTCGGTCACCAGCTCGATGTCCGAGAGGGTAGCGATCTCGCCTCTCCGCCAATTGACTTTCATTGGAAGCTGAAGGTTATAGGCGAGTGAAACATTCGGACAGGTATTTGAATGGTGTGAGGCCAGCAAATAAAAGCTGTGGGACAAAAAAAGGCTTCCAGCGACAGCTGGTAGCGGAAACTTAGTCGAAATCGCGCGACCTTCACTATGTGTCAAAAAATATCTGCTTCACCAAATCCCTTTACCCACTCTCCATTTAGGCGGACCCCGATTGCGCTCGTTCGTCTTTCCTCGAAGCTCTCATTTATTTTCTTTCACCCACAATAACTCGCAGCTTACTTCACTCACGCACTCTACCTAACTCCGGCATTAACCTACACAACTTCTTCTCCGAGTCTGCCAATAGAGCCGTATTATCTGCGAACAACACTAAGGCCTCGCCTTCTACATGATCTGCTTACAAATAGAAACTCTGAACCACTCTAGAGCAAAATTGCACCCACTCCATACGTATATCGCCCTCCACAACGCCTCCCTGTTGACCCTGTCATAGGCCTTTTCCAGATCCCTGAAGGCCCTGAACGCATCATTTCCCTTCACAAGGTACTTCTCCTAGATTATCTCCCTCAACACCCTCTACCACTCATAAAGCCACACTGTTCCTTGCAAATCACACCATCCTTACTGCTTCAAATCCACATGATCAGCACTCTGCCGCACAATCTACCAATCACACAAGAACAAACTAATCCCTTTCGAGTTGCTGCATTTATTAATTTACCTTTCAGCCTTAAACAGCGGAACAATGCACACACTGCGCCACTCAATCGACACCACTTCCGACACAAAAAACAGATTCAGTAGACTCACCAACCTCTCCACTATCATTCCTACATCCCTCATTAAGCATTCAGTCGCAACGCCGTCCAAACAGGGGCTTTCCCTGCTTTCATCACCTCTACAAATTCCTGCACCTCTTCCTTAGTATTTCCAGCAGCAATTCTTGCTCCTAAAATCGGCATCTGTGCACCACCACCAGAGCAAAAATGGCAGGCTCTCTAACATTCACAACATTAAAAAACTCCTCAAAAAATTCAGCCAACCACACCCGTATATCCCCGTTATCCAACAACAACCGCCAGTTTACCCACTACCTCCTCCTCCTTCCGGCTTTTTCAATTTCGTCTCTCTATTCACCTTTTAAAGAACACATTATCCTTAAAATTCTCGAAAAACCGCCTGCCTCCCCTTGAATTAGCGCTCCTCTTTGCTCTCCTCTCTACACGCTACACCTCATATTTCTAAACTCGATAGTTGTGATAGGCAACCACCAACCTGGCCTGCAACCACTCCTCCAAAGCTCTTATCTTCTGCACCCCTGTCCTTTTAACCTCACAGTTCCATCAGTCGTCACACTTCTCTCCTCCAACACCTGCTCACACGCCGCAAATCGCTTACATTTCACGCATGTCGTATGATCCTCCATCAACACCTGCAGGAACTCTTCTGCTCGGCTTGCTATCTTCACTACCTCTCTTCCTCCTCCCACTCTTTTGTTCTCATTCTACCCTTGCTCCACTCTCAATCTTCCTACCATCAGTAAATGATCCGAAATCCTCCACCCTTCCCTCTCAACACCAGAATATCCAACAGCCTCCCTATGACTCTTTTAAAAATTCATACAAAATCCATCGGCGCTCTAACCAATAGGTTCTCTCCTCTGTCATTTTTATCATGAACGTCATACCGCCCAAAAATATTTTACACTAGTAGGTCTCCAACTAGCCTTCACGTTCCCCAGTACAACCAAGTTGTATAAACCTCTAAAACTCTCAATAGACTCACTCTCAATTTAGGCACTCAGACATCCAGAAAACCTCCCTCTCCTCCTCGCTCCTCCCGCAACCTAGTCCATAAGCACTTACACACGTCCATCTTTCTATACCTAACTGAACCGTCACCCACATCAATCTAGATGACATTTTCTTCCACACCGTAAGGCTACTAGTCAACAGATTACTCAATAATAGCACCACACCTTCTCTAACCCAGCCTTCCTTCACACCCAATTTCTTTCCACTTCCCACATCAGCGCCAAAACATGAAACTTCTTTCTCATAAACCAATCTCTCTCCTCTTTGCTTTATCCGTAGTAAAGCAACCCAAACAGAAAGTTTTGAAGAGGCGTGGGCCTATCCTCCCCCCGAACGTCATGCCCGTCGTAGAGGGGGAAAGTTACACAGAAAGGAATTCCCAGCCCCTTCGCTTCATCCCTATTTGTTCGGTAGCAAGTATTCTTACCCCATGCCACTGCGAAAATTTTGGTACCACTCCGTAAATCACTACTACTACTTGGATTCTTCAAGGACGTGCAATGAGTGAGCTAAAAATGTAATAAGACCCACAAATACAAAATTATGTTGAGTGCTGTTACATTCGAAAGTCAAAAATTAACTCTCCTGAACAAACTTTACTGCGCGTTGCAGTCCCCAACTCACCTGCGGGTCCTGCCGCCTGACGTGGACGCCGCCGCCCTGCATGGCCGACCTGATGGCGGTGAGACGGGCTACTGCTGAAGACAGGTCCTCCTGCGGTGCCGCATCACCTTCAGGGACGGCCTGTCAGGAAGGGAGCAGGGGTTAGGCTGGTTGGAAGCTAGCTACTCTAGGTGAAATAGGAAACGACTTTGGAACGACTACGAGTTAACAGGAGTATTTGAGAAACATTCAACAATACTCACCGTACGGAAACTGTCTGAACAGTTTCAAGTAGGATATTTTGAAGGCGAAGGCACACATGAGAGCAATAAACTTCTCGCAATTTTATATAATTTTAATATTGAAATAAAAGCTAATACCCCGTTAATATAGGGTGATAGTCGGTACCATAGTGCGACTAAGGACAGTACTTCGCACGTCTTTGACGACGATTAAAACCATTCTCTTATCCGAAATTTCTATTCACATATCATAGCTACATTCATGTGACATCCTTGACGAAATAAAAAATATCTAGTCTCTCATGTTCAACACTAGAGAGAGTTCTGCACTAGCGAGTAGCTGCACGGTGAACCCTCCCACCGCTCCTACCTCGGTCTGCGTCCCAGCGTGGGCCACCTCACACGGCCCGTCAAAGATGCCAGACTCCTGGAAGCTGGACGTCACCTCCAGCCTCTTGTTGGTCCTTTTATCTCCTCCTCCAGCGTGTGAGCTCGAGGAGGAGGATGCTGAATCGCTTTCCGAGTCGCTGAGGTCCGAGTGCAGGGATGGAGTCTTCCTGTTGACGATCTCAGACTCGGTGCCTGAGGCCTCAGTCCTGGTCTCGTGGGCGTCGCTCAGGGCTGATAGGGCTTCCTGCAGGTACTGATTCTCCTCGGTCAGGCTCACCACTCGGGATTGGAGGCCACTCAGCGACCCGTCCAAGGAGCGCAGTTTCTGAAGGGATAGAAGACCATCTTGTGAGGACAAGTCAAGTGGGGGCGAGGATGCGGGTCAACAACAATTATTATTTTTGTTGTGTATTAGGCTAATGGTATTATTATGAAGGGAAGAGGTGACATGATAGAGTTGAAGAAACAATGGCAACGTAAGTGCAAGTACGAATTAGCATTAGCTATGATTATAGTAGAGTATATGAGAGGGCAAATTGATAATGTGATTGATAAAAAATAAAGGATTTTTTTGTTATCTATGCAGAGCAAACAATGGAAATCACCAGGTTTAGCACGAAAATTGCATCAAGGTGAATGAAAGCTGTTTGTGAATAATGAATCATACTTATCGCATGGGCTTTATATACCCTTTTGATGGAAACAATTGCTATCTACATCTTCCAAGCGTAGCCACCTAATATTTTTAAACTATTGATTTTACAATAAATAAAGTGTACCTTCTTCAACACTACGCGAGGTCTGATAAGTGATATAGCTAAAAGTTTTATCAAAGCAAATTTAGTCATATGCTACGTTGATGATTGATTGATTGATTTGGGCCTCATTTCCACCAGAGCCTCAACGCGAGTCATAATAGGCTCCCCCGTAGGGCGCGTACGTTGATGATAAAGTGGCAACACAGTACAATCTCTGTCTCATGTGTACAAGTAGTCAAGTACTCTGTTTAATTACACTGATGGCTTCGAGAAGAGCTTCTTCCTGTTGTTTGGGGTCGGCATTGGCCAGAGACTCCTGCAGTCTTGCGGCTAGCTCTGTCAGCTCGCTGCTTTTCAACTCCTCTGCCGCCATCTTGTTCGCGTCGGCCTCGTCCGCCATCTTGTTGGACCACTCGAGGTGGTCTGACTTAGAGGTAGCATCGCTACCACAAATTTCCATTTTGTCACTAACTCCTGAAGGTGATGTTTCTGTCATGGTGATGTCGGTGTTTGTGGAAGATTGGTGGTTTAAGGAACCATTGGTAGAGTTCGTTGAGGTGATAGAGGCTGGTGATGTGGTGGAAGACATTACACCTTTGGGGCTGGTGGCTGAATTGAAGTTGTTGCGAGATTTCTGAAAACGAAAAAAAATGCGTTACAACAATAAAAATATTGTTAGAATCGTATCAGATGTGTGCAAGGGCATGAGGGATTATTCCGTCAGATGAAATTGTGGGCATCTAGGATACACAGGCCTATCTCTTTCTTTGCTCGTGAGCGACGTTTCAATGAATTGGTTAATCAGCTATGCTTTCTTGCTCTGAGGCCTCGCTGTAAACTAAGTGTTGCTGGTGTGCATACTCGATGCCATGTCATCATTAGTTGGACATTCAAAATGATCTATAATGATATAATAGTAGGGTTTCAAGTATGTCGTCTACTGGTCACTTCTGAATGGTTATTAAATCATTAGAGATGTTCAGACTCATTTTGGGGCTTTAATGAGACTAAATTCGTTGGCGGCCGCTATCATGACAGGCATTGAAGCCATCTTGCGGCCGGAAGTGCAAAAGCTCTATCATGCGGAAGGAAAGTAGACAGAGCTCTTGAAATACAAATTCTAAGCAAAGATAACGAGTTGGATTCATCCCCCCTTCAATTCATGACAGCGTAGAAAAATTATTGTTGGGAAGAAATGATATGCTAATCAATAATCAAGTGTTAGGAGCGCAGATGTTGCCTGGCAATGAAACTGCTGCGGACAACAACGAGATTTTGGAGTCAATCGTCTTCTTAAAGCCCATCAATTGCGCATGTTCGCAAACAACGCTTTTCGTGGAGCACCTTGTGTAGATAGAACAATGCCTTTAGTTTCAAACACGTATTCTGGAACATATACATTTGGAACAAACAGCTTCCGAGACATAACACTAACACGTACTGGACATATGAGCTGCTCCCAAACACAAACATAATGCAATCCCTAGAGCGTCCAAGAGACAACACTAACATGTACTGGACGTATGAGCTGCTCCCAAACACAAACATAATGCGATCCCTAGAGCGTCCAAGATACAACACTAACACGTACTGGACAAATGAGCTGCTCCCAAACACAAACATAATGCGATCCCTAGAGCGTCCGAGACACGACACTAACACGTACTGGACATATGAGCTGCTCCCAAACACAAACATAATGCGATCCCTAGAGCGTCCAAGATACAACACTAACATGTACTGGACATATGAGCTGCTCCCAAACACAAACATAATGCGATCCCTAGAGCGTCCAAGATACAACACTAACATGTACTGGACATATGAGCTGCTCCCAAACACAAACATAATGCAATCCCGCGATGGATAAAAAAATAATCGTTTAATCGAGGTGAAGGAAAATACCCCAGATCAGATTTCAAAGCAATATTCAAAATATTAAAATGCAAGTCTAAAGTTCTGGCCAGGACAAGGTTGCATCCCTTGAGGAAGAAATTACGTGACAACATGCTTAGCTTCAAGATCGTGTAGAGGAGAACAATAAACAAATATTTTGTTTGTTGTTCTTCTCTACACGAGCTACCTGCCACGGGACATAAACGAGCACACAATACATTCACACTCCCAAGGAACACAGTGGTGTGTTCCTCGGCAGTAACCTGTTTTGGGGAGGCCCGTTTAGATCCCAGGAACACAGTGGTGTGTTCCTTGGAGGTAACCTTGGTTTGGGAAGGCACGTACAGTGCCCAGGAACACAGTAGTGTGTTCCATGGCAGTAACATGGTTTGGGGAGGCTCGTACAGGGCCCTTTATACCAACTTACTGTTCTTTAAAAACGTGTAATTGGGTTAATAACCAATCAAAGTTATTTAGCACATACAGGTCCTCTATTCAATAGATCATGAATTTTAAAATTTGATACTATTAATATCAATTTATTGATCTTGTATGCTTACTACTTGAGGAACAGTTGAAGTTCTTTACATGTGCATAACAGCTATTCTACAGAAACAGTGTATGCAGTTCTTCCTTCTTAGTGTTCCGTATCCTATTCTGCTCCTACAGTCTGAAACAGTTTACCAAATGCTATTAAAAACTGTTTGCCAAAAAGTTCCTTTAAGAGGGCAGTGTAGGAATAACTAGTGGGTTTATAGCTATACCATATTTCAACTTTATACATTTCGCGCTTTGCTTTCAAATTCCACTGTTTGGAGTCCATCCTCGTCCTGAACATGAACACATTTTTTCTTACATTCAATATCTAAAGTTGTGTTCCGCTAGTCTTAGTTTGAGTCGATCTTGTTATTGTGGTTTCGGTCAGAGTAAAAAGATTGATTGATCTAGCTTTATGATGTGTCCCTCATCTGCCGTCATGTGAAATTTTGATGTTAATAATATACTGTTGACTCCAGCTTTTTGTGTGCTTCTGTGCATGTGTGCTGCCAGCTGAGCTGTTAAGCTCACATAGGAGGGCTTGTTGTATGAAGAAGTTTTCTTCTTTTTACCTCAATAAAGGATTTTGATTTGGAAACATGCCTGCTCAAGGTGCCCAGTCATCACCACACACCCCTCATATCGCCTCAGTACAACATGCCTGCCCAAGGTGCCCGGTATCACCACACACCCCTCATATCGCCTCAGTACAACATGACTGCCCAAGGTGCCCATTCATCACCACACACCCCTCATATCGCCTCAGTACAACATGCCTGCCCAAGGTGCCCAGTCATTACCACACATCCCTCATATCGCCTCAGTACAACATGACTGCCCAAGGTGCCCGGTCATCACCACACGTCCCTCATATCGCCTCAGTACAACATGCCTGCCCAAGGTGCCCATTCATCACCACACTTCCCTCATATCGCCTCAGTACAACATGACTGCCCAAGGTGCCCAGTCATCACCACACATGCCTCATATCGCCTCAGTACAACATGACTGCCCAAGGTGCCCAGTCATCACCACACATCCCTCATATCGCCTCAGTACAACATGACTGACCAAGGTGCCCAGTCATCATCACACATGCCTCATATCGCCTCAGTACAACGTGCCTGCCCAAGGTGCCCAGTCATCACCACACATCCCTCATATCGCCTCAGTACAACATGCCTGCCCAAGGTGCCCGGTCATCACCACACGTCCCTCATATCGCCTCAGTACAACATGCCTGCACAAGGTGCCCAGTCATCACCAGACATCCCTCATATTGACTCAGTACAAGATGCCTGCCCAAGGTGTCCGGTCATCACCACACATCCCTCATATCGCCTCAGTACAACATGACTGCCCAAGGTGTCCGGTCATCACCACACATCCCTCATATTGACTCAGTACAACATGCCTGCCCATGGTGCCCGGTCATCACCACACATCCCTCATATTGACTCAGTACAAGATGCCTGCCCAAGGTGTCCGGTCATCACCACACGTCCCTCATATCGCCTCAGTACAACATGCCTGCACAAGGTGCCCAGTCATCACCACACATCCCTCATATCGCCTCAGTACAACATGCCTGCACAAGGTGCCCAGTCATCACCACACATCCCTCATATTGATTCAGTACAAGATGCCTGCCCAAGGTGTCCGGTCATCACCACACATCCCTCATATTGACTCAGTACAACATGACTGCCCAAGGTGCCCGGTCATCACCACACATCCCTCATATTGACTCGGTACGACATACGAGCAGCATCGATAAAGGCAGCTTTCTCTCCGCGCCAAGGCAAGTGATTCTTACGACCTTGAAGGAGTTTCCAGGAGGCGGGTTGAGGCGGAATCAGAGCTCCCTACACCCATCCAAAGCACGTTGATGGGAGCCTCTGCTACCTTGAGCTGGACGACAGTAGCAGCGTACAGCGGGCATGACAGCGCTTCGTCTCCTCAACACGAGACACCAAAGCATAGTTCAACAGCAGTGACAGACCGAAATTTTAACTGTACCGGAGACGCATACCCGTGTAGTGGAAACAGCGCTAACAAATTGTTAAAAAGCTCATGAAACGCACACTCGTGTAGTGGAAACAGCACTAACAAATTGTTAAACAGCTCATGAAACGCACACCCGTGTAGTGGAAACAGCACCTAACAAATTGATAAACAGCTCATGAAACGCACACCCGTGTAATGGAAACAGCGCTAACAAATTAATAAAAAGCTCATGAAACGCACACCCGTGTAGTGGAAACAGCCCTAACAAATCGATAAACAGCTCATGAAACGCACACCCGTGTAATGGAAACAGCGCTAACAAATTAATAAACAGCTCATGAAACGCACACCCGTGTAGTGGGAACAGCACTAACAAATTGTTAAACAGCTCATGAAACGCACACCCGTCTAGTGGAAACAGCGCTAACAAATTGTTAAACAGCTCATGAAACGCACACCCGTGTAGTGGGAACAGCCCTAACAAATTGATAAACAGCTCATGAAACGCACACCCGTGTAGTGGAAACAGCGCTAACAAATTAATAAACAGCTCATAAAACGCACACGCGTGTAGTGGAAACAGCCCCTAACAAATTGATAAACAGCTCATGAAACGCACACCCGTGTAATGGAAACAGCGCTAACAAATTAATAAACAGCTCATGAAACGCACACCCGTGTAGTGGAAACAGCCCTAACAAATTGATAAACAGCTCATGAAACGCACACCCGTGTAGTGGAAACAGCGCTAACAAATTGATAAACAGCTCATGAAACGCACACCCGTGTAGTGGAAACAGCGCTAGCAAATTGATAAACAGCTCATGAAACGCACACCC
>SDVV010005541.1:0-19139 GCA_016164225.1 Gammarus roeselii | reverse complement strand
ATTCACTTTATCTCTCGTTTCGCTAATTCAAATAGTGCATATAAAAACTAAGTTTGATGTATTATACCTAAGTATTAAAAACCCATTGCTAGACGATGGAATTTAATGATTTAATAATAATAATAATAAGTGTATATTAGTGCAGAGCCAGGAGGAGTAGGGCGGTCATTGGTGCAGAGGGACTTGGGGCAGGTTATTCATTGATGCAGAGGGAGATGTATGCAGGGCTTGTATTGGTGCAGTGTGTGTCGGGGGCAGAGTGAGGTGGCAGCAAGGTAGTAGGAGGCAGTACGTTCATTGCTTTATAGGGAGCTGTGAAGTCAAATTAGAAGCGTATTCTACGCAAAATGGGATCGTGTGAAAACGGGTTTGGCGTATCCATAATTCCAACACAAACTGGCAGAAGCCGTTTTGATTCTTCACTCTGCCTGATCCGACCTGCAGTAGACAGTAATAGATGAATGGTACGCATCAAGAGAGGCAAAGAGTCCCATCCAAGTCCTGAGCATTCATAGCTTTAGAAAGAAAGGATGCTCTCGTTGACGTCACGCCTGCTAATGTTTGAATTTTCACGTTATTTTGTTGGCAATTTCTTTTTGTTCACGTTTAAAACTACACTGATGAAGAATTGCTTCAGTTATTTCTGAATTATATTACAAGATGCACATTGATATGAACGGTCCATTTTTTTTGACGTAATCGTTTAATTGGCCGACTATAATGAGGTTTGTTAGGCAAACAAAAACTTGAACAGTGGCACAAAATGTTGCTGGTTACATATTTCCAGCAGAACGTTGCTGTGGATTTTAGGATTTCATTTCTTTTAGGTTTGATGATATACTGACACAATTGTTGTAATATCAGAATACACAGATGATAAGTTCAAGCCTTCGTCAGCGTGGGCTGTTCTGAAGACAACATTGTTATTTAGGTGAACTTAATATTTACTTATAACTAATGTTTGGGAGTGAAATTACCTCTACGTCCTACCGACCTATGGACGTTGTTGTGGATATTCTCTATTCTCCATTGGTCAATCTTATGTCAAGACAGACATTGACGCTAAGTTGGGTGATTGAATGCAAGTAAAATGAGTAGGGTAGATAGGGTAAGTAGGGTAAGTAGGGTAAGTAGGGTAAGTAGGGTAAGTAGGGTAAGTAGGGTAAGTAGGGTAAGTAGGGTAAGTAGGGTAAGTAGGGTATGTAGGGTTATAGACATTCACTTGATCGAGAAAAATAACTATTTGAATAAAAAGATGGGAGTAGAAAATGTCCGACATGAGGTTGTCAATTGCATTACTCACTCGTTGTTTGGCCTACGATGACACACATAGTGAAACTTACTGCATAGTCAGCATGAATTGTTACACATGCACAGGGCAAAACATTGCAACGACTCATTATAGACGGGTATAATACTTTAACAGATTTCTATATGAACGAGATAACTGGTTAATGGAGTAAATTATATTGGAAAAAAAGTATTTATACAATTAAACTGATGAATCACAAAATAGTTGACTCTGTAAATTACATAACGGAAGTAAATTACAGTTCGAGAATTTTTGCACGTAGAAGTCAAACGAGAATTATTTATATTGCGTTTAAAAATGGATATACTTCAACCTGTCCTAATATCTAAGCCAAAATAAGTCCGATTTTTGCAGTAATGTATTTTAAAAATAGTTGGGATTGTGTTGACGAGTTACGGTGAACTTGCAAATCCGCATTGTTATGAAGATTATACATAGGATTGTCTGTAATGCAAATATCGTCATCAATGAAGTTATTTGATTCAAAGCTTTGCAAACAAACACCCCAGCGGAAAAATTGATGATGTGACAAAGCGGAATATTCCATTGACAAACGAGAGGCAACGTGTGGTCACGTCTGCTGCATGTGATGGTGTTCGAATGTCACTCGGTTGAGTAGAATGATAGGTCTTGGGTCTGTTTTGTAGGTAAAAGCATACACATTGATGAAGCTAAGTAGACTTTCTGCAGGAGTCGTGAGACTGTTTTCATAATTATAAACAATGCCTACCCATTTGGATAATTTCCCTGCCACAAAACAGTGGAGTCTCTGATCTACTATTCCAATAAGAAACTTTGTTTTTGCTACTATTGCAATCTGCTGACCCTTCAATTCGACTTGTGTATTAGGAATATGTTTTTTCCTCCTGGAAAATATCATACCCTGCATCTTGTCAACATTTAGCGTCAACTTGTTGGATATGACCCAGTTTGAAATGTTGATCAATTTATTTTACATATCAGTAGTAATAGCAATATTATTTATTCGGTCGAATAAACGGTAGTATTATCTGTGATGATAATATATTAATATTAAAGGCAGTAAACAGCATTACACAGCATTACTCATCATTACACTGCATTACACAACATCACCCAACATTAAACAGAATAACACAGCATAACTCATCATTACACTGCATTAGACAACATCACACAGCAATAAACAGCATTACACAGCTTTGTACAGCATTACACAGCATTACACAACATCACACAGCATTATACAGCATTACACAGGATTACTCATAATTACACAGCATTGCACAGAATTACATAGCATCACACAGCATTACAAAGCATAACACAACATTACTCATCATTACACATCATTGCACAGCATTACATATCATCACACAGATTTACACAGCATTACACAGTATTACAGACATTACACAGCATTACTCATCATTACACAGCATTGCACAGCATTACACAGCATTACTCATCATTACAAAGCATTATACATCATTACTCATCATTACATAGCATTGCACAGCATTACACACTATTACTCAGCATTAAACAGCATTACACAGCAATACTTATACTTACACAGCATTACGCAGCATTACGCAGCATCGCACAGCATCACACATCTTTACTCAGCATTACTCATCATTACACAGAATCACACAACATTACTCATCATTACACAGCATTACACAACATTACACAGCACTACACAGCATTACACAGCATTACTCATCATTACACAGCATTACACAGCATTACACAGCATTGCACAGCAATACACAACATTACACAGCATTACAGAACATTACACAGCATCACACAGCATTACTCATCATTACACAGCATTACACAGCATTACACAGCATCCCACCGCATTAAACAGCATTACACAGCATTAAACAACATTACACAGCATCATACAGCATTGCACAGCATTAAACAGCATTACACAGCAATTACACAGCATTAAACAACATTACTCCTCATAACATAGCATTACACAACACTACACATCATTACACACGATTGCGCAGCATTACACAGCATCACACAGCATCACAAAGCATCACACAGCATTACACAGCCTTACCCATCATTACACAGCATTACTCAGCATTACACAACATCACACAGCATTACACATACAGCATTACACAGCATTACACACAATTACACAACATTACACAACATTATTCATCATTACACCGCATTACACAGCATTACACAGCATCCCACAGCATTACACATCATTACACAGCATTACACAACATTACACAGCATTACACAGCATTACACAGCATTATATAGCATTAAACAACATTACACAGCATCACACATCATTACACAGCCTTACACAGCATCACACACCATTACACAGCATTACACAACGTTACTCATCATCACACAGCATTACACATCATTACAAAGCATTACACAGCATCACACAGCATTACAAAGTATTGCACAGCATTACACAGCATTACACAGCATTACACAGCATTACACAGCATTAGACAGCATTGCACAACGTTAAACAGCATTACACAGCATTTACACAGCATTAAACAACATTACTCCTCATAACACTGCATTACACAACACTACACAGCATTGCACACCATTGCGCAGCATTACACAGCATCACACAGCATCACAAAGCATCACACAGAATAACACAGCGTTACTCATCATTACACAGCATTACTCATCATTACACAGCATCACACAGCATTACACAGACAGCATTGCACAGCATTACACAGCAATTACACAGCATTACACAACATTACTCATCATTACACCGCATTACACAGCATTACACAGCATCACGCATCATTACACAGCATTACACATCATTACACAGCATTACACAACATTACACAGCATTACACAGCATTACACAGCATCACACATCATTACACAGCATTACACAGCATCACATATCATTACACAGCATTACACAGCATCACACATTACTACACAGCATTGCACATCATTACACAGCATTACACAGCATTACACAGCAATTATACAGCATTACACAACATTACTCATCATTACACAACATTTCACAGCATTACACAGCATCACACAGCCTTACACAGCAATACACAATATCACACAGCAATACACAGCATTGCACATCATTACACAGCATTGCACAGCATCACACAGCATCACACATCATCACACAACATTCCACAGCAATTGCACAGCACTACACAGCAATTAAACAGCCTTACACAGCATTACACAGCATTACACAGCATTACACAGCATTACACAACATTATACAGCATTACACAGCATTACACAACAATTACACAATATTACACAGTATTACACAGCATCAACAGCATTACACTGCATTACACAACATAACACAGCATTACACAGCAATTACACCGCATTACACAGCCTTACACAGCAATTTTACAACATTACACAGCATTACACATCATTACATAGCATCACACAGCATTACACAGCATTATACAGCGTCACACAGCAATTACACTGTATAACACGATATTACACAGCTCAACAGAGCATTACTCAGCATTACACAGCATGAAACATTATTATACAGCATTACACTATATTAAACAGCAATTACATAGCGTGACCTACCGGAACACAATTTGAATCGTATCGTCTCGCCTTGTTTAAGCAGCCCCTCTGAAATAATTATACATATTAGACATAAGTACCATCACTTGACGCCACCACATCGATGCTGACCCTAGACGCTGCCGTGCTTGTTACCACCAGTAATAAAATTTGATCAATTTTCTTACGTCATTGTTATGCAATCACAGCGAAAAGGACAAATATGATGGGATAAAAACATTTCTGACCTCTGTCTTGCCCTCCCCGACCCTCACTCCTTCCCTTCCTCACCCTCCTTCACCCTTGCCCTTCCTTCACCCTTGCCCTTCCTTCTTCTTGCCCTTTCTCACGCCTGCTCTTCCTCATGCTCCCTCACCACTGCCCTTCCTCCTTTCCTCACCCCTGCCCTACCTCCCCCCTACTCTTTCTCACGCCTGCCCTTCCTCACCCCTGCTCTTCCTCACCCCTGTCTTTCATCACCCCTGCCCTTCCTCACCCTGCCTTCCACACTCCTGCCCTTCCTCACCCCTGCCCCACCTCATCCCTGCCCTTCCTCAACCTCCCTCACCTCTGCCCTTCCTCACCCCTACCCTTACTCCCTCCTGCCCCTGTGGCGGCCACCATTTATAACCAGGCCCACCAGCCGCCGTGGTCCTGAAGGGTGTACCTGAGACGTTCGAGGCGGGTCGTGTGTACCGCCTAACGTGTGAGGTGATGGGGGCACGTCCTCGCCCGCTGCTGACGTGGACCTTAATGAGGGTGGACGAGACGACCAAGGTGGTGGCGCGACAGGTGATGAGGGTAGACGAGACGACCAAGGTGGTGGCGTGGCAGGTGATGAGGGTGTACGAGACGACCAAGGTGGTGGCGCGGCAGGTGATGAGGGTAGACGAGACGACCAAGGTGGTGGCGCGGCAGGTGATGAGGGTGGACGAGACGACCAAGGTGGTGGCGCGGCAGGTGATGAGGGTGGACGAGACGACCAAGGTGGTGGCGCGGCCGGTGATGAGGGCGCACGAGACGACCAACGTGGTGGCGCGGCAGGTGATGCGGGCGCACGAGACGACCAAGGTGGTGGCGCGGCAGGTGATGAGGGTGGACGAGACGACCAAGGTGGTGGCGTGGCAGGAGATGAGGGTGCACGAGACGACCAATGTGGTGGCGCGGCAGGTGATGAGAGTGGACGAGACGACCAAGGTGGTGGCGAGACAGGTGATGAGGGTGCACGAGACGACCAAGGTGGTGGCGCGGCAGGTGATGAGGGCGCACGAGACGACCAAGGTGGTGGCGCGGCAGGTGATGAGGGTGGACGAGACGACCAAGGTGGTGGCGCGGCAGGAGATGAGGGTGCACGAGACGACCAATGTGGTGGCTCGGCAGGTGATGAGGGTGGACGAGACGACCAAGGTGGTGGCGCGGCAGGTGATGAGGGTGCACGAGACGACCAAGGTGGTGGTGCGGCAGGTGATGAGGGTGCACGAGACGACCAAGGTGGTGGCGCAGCAGGTGATGAAGGTGCACGTACCACCAAGGTGGTGGCGTGGTAGGTGATAATGTTAGCCGAGGGGAGCGGAAGTGACTGGGGCGCAGTTGAGTTGTTGAGAGAGAGCCGAACAGTGATAGGCCGATGGACGGGAAACGCTGCTCCCGAAAAGATGATACCACATGAGTGCACCAGCTAGGCGGTAAATGAGCTCATGTCCAGAGAGACAGGTGCAATTGAACTATTCAGATGATATAAATGTAATAACAATCATATTTATTTTCCAAACAATAACCTGCATTTATGTCCTCCTCACGTCTTCTCCCTTCCTCCTCTAAAGGACCTGCGCAAGCTGAGCGTTGGCCGATACGACATCAAGTTCATCAAAGCAGACGAGGGGGCCACATTGACCTGCACGGCCGTCAGTCCTGCCTTCAGGGAGCAGCCTGTGGCAGCCGCCATCACAGTCACAGTGCACTGTGAGTAGTTTACAAGTGGAGACAAGTGGAAGGAGACAACAATAGGTCTTTGAACCCAAATCAGGTTGCCTTGATTGTAACGAAATAAGTACTGAAGTTGAATGACCAAGCTAGAATCATGTAACTTTCATTTTTGTATTAAAAGATCAAGAAAGAGAAGGATGTTGTACGAAATCACATATAACGATGATACTCGAAACAACTCAAATCAGCACCTTAAGCAAAAGCCACCAACCCACAATGCTGCTTTGAGATTCTTTCAGTTCATTCCTCGTTACACCAATGATAACCAGTGTTATTGCTGAACACCGTTTGGCAACGAGCAGGTATCAATGTCGGGTACTTTTTTAAACGTGCTTGTGCCAATGCCTGACACTATTTTAACCGTGCGGGTATCAATGACGAAAACCATTTGTTTAACAAACCTGTTGGTGAACGTGCCGAACCCGGAAGCTATTTAGCAGCAATTCATATAGAATTTGTCGAGCCATGACTTTAGCGTTTCGATTGCGTCGCTGTTTACAACCTCCGCTGGTAATTTGCTATATTCTTCGACCACTCTAGACGTGAAGACATTTCGTGTAATGTCCAGTGAGAAACACTTTCCAACGAGTTTGTATCCATTATTCCTGGTCACTTCGTTCCCATCAGAATGAGAAGGCTCGCTCGGTCGACGTTTTCTTAACCCTCTATAGCCTACAACACACCAGATCACGTCAAATCTGACTCGACGCTTCCCTTCGTCAGTGAAGGTTGAATTCACGTAGACTGTGCAAAGGGATAAGTTTGGTAGCTCTACGTTGAACCTTCTCTCATTTAAAAACGTCTTTTATAAGATATGGAGACCCAAATTGAACGGAATACTCATGATGCGGTTTAACAAATGCATTGTATAACTTTAGAATATTGTGTCGTTTTTTTTAGAATATAGTGCGGGATGTCATACTAAGCATTTTGTTGCTATTCTTGGCTGCCTCGTTACATTGCTTGCTGCTTCTGAAGTCGTTAATAATGATGACTCCTCAATCTCTCTCTTAGGGGACAGGAATCAGTGTTCTCTCCGGACATTGAGTATTCGTGCTTCGGGTTAAGAGGACCTTTCTGCATTACTTTACATTAGTCTACATTAAATTTAATTTGCCACTTCTGAGATCAATCAACAATTTTGTTCAGGTCTAATTGATCTGCTGACACTCAAGTTCGGGTTGCACGTTTTCTCCTTTCTTAGTATCGTCTGATAACTTGCTAATGTTCAAAAGCACGTTCTATCGAGATTGTTATGAATATAATGAAGAGAACAGCACCTAACACGGATCCTTGAGGCACGCCGCTTGTAACATTACCCCATGGGGAGGAAGATCTGTTAAGTAAAACTCGCTTGCGTCTTTCCGAAAGCCAACATTTTATCCAGTTGTCAAGCTCGCCTCGATGCTGTGCAATTTACTAACTAAGAGCTTGTGAGGGACTTTATCGAAGGCCTTTTGAAAGTCATGGTACATGATGTCGATTGAAGATTTTGTTTAGTGAATTTCAATTATATTATTAAAAAAGGAGCAGATTTGGAAGACAGGAACGATTATGTCTAAAGTAATGCTGAGAGTCACCAATCAACTTGTTTTATTCCAATATTCTGTAATTTTATCCGTTATCAAACTTTCCACCCATCTGTCAATGACTGAAGTAGAACTAATTGGTCAGTTATTGCTGCTACACTTTTTGTCTCACTTTTTTAAAAATCGAGTGACTTTGGCCTCTTCCATTGAGCGAGGCTAGTGCGATTTGTGAGAGATTGGGTGAAAATATTTGATAACTGTTCGGCAATTTGGTGTGGTGCAGCCTGCGGCAGCGGCGGTCACTGTGAGAAGCCTTAAAGCATGTGACAGTGGGGTGCTGGATGTATAATTTCAAAATACGATCATACAGAAACATTTGACAAAGTGATTTTGATGTACGTAGTGATAAATGTAAGTAGTAACACTTTCCAACAGAGTTGTGTGGTAAAATTTTAAGGATTGAATTTTATTACGTACAATAACATGGTGACTAACTTACAGAAAGATCAGCACACACAGATAATCCGTAGTTAGTCGTTTTCAGTGTGAGCTGTTCATAAAAGAACATTTGCCCATTTAGATAAACTTAATATTAGATTATAACTAAGGTTGGGGAGTAAGTTTCCATATCAAAACGTATAAAAACGTTGCATTGGACTATTGATTTCAAGAAAAACAAGCAAAGTAAGTATGGCCACAGATATTTACTTGAGCATGACACTTTATTTTTTCAAATGACATTTAGTAAGAAAGGCGGCGAGTAGAAAATGTCCAACACGAGATTTGGCGCACGCAAACACAAATTTTGAAACTAACTGTATAGTCAGCATGCCATGTTAGATATGCACATTTCAAAACATTTCAATGACTCATATTATATGGGTTTATTGGGTTACCCCCAATATCAGTCCTGCCAAGCATGGATTCTACTTAACGGAGCTTCTTTCCCCTGGGGTGATGTTACAAGCGGCGTGTCTGAAGAATCCGTGTTAGGAGCTGTTCTTTTCATAATATTCGTACACGATCTCGACAGAAACGTGTTTTCGAACATTAGCAAGTTTGCAGATGATACTAAGGAAGGGTGGGTTTTGTCTCTGATCTAATATTCATCAAAGTTAACAAATTGGTTGTGAACCAGTTTGAAAAAGTGGACGTATAATTATTCCTATAGGTAACTGGATCATTAGGATTATTTCTGGTCGAAGAAACTGTAGTATTATCTGCAATAAGTAGAATCCCTGCTAGTGTTGACTAATAACATTACTGCAAATAACGAAGATAACTTGCGTTACTTCTATATTTAGTGTACTGTCAGTTGATGATTGCTTTTATTTAACTCACAATGAGTTTTCCATCAGAAGATCATTTTTTGTCCAACTATTGTCAACGTAACTGGCTGCGCAATGTAAATATTTCGCTACCTAAATCTCATGTTTCACGCGAACGAAAGCTTTGCTAAGTTTCATACAAATTGCAACAGTGACTTTCCTACCAGCAAACCTATAACCAACAACTCCAGAGAACTTTAATTGATTTTGCTCTGCATTCCTGAAAGCCTGGGAACCAGGCTTTCAGTCACTTTGCTTGTGACAGACAGAACTGATATTGGGGGGTATCTTTTAACGTCCGTTCTACTTTATTTTTTTATAAATAGGACTGATTTTGGCGATTTTGAGTGCATCAGGGAAAAACTCCTCCACGAGTGGCTTATTGATAAGTTAGGTTAGGGGACCATAAATGGGCCCAGACATACCCGCGATGACATTGGCTGGGATGTTATCGCAGCTCGTGCTGCAACTGTTTTAAAAAACGATGATAATTACTTTTACTCAGTTTGGGTCGATATGGTGGACGAATAGCTGTTCAGCACTTGCAATTTCTAAAAATTGTTCAAAAGGGATGTTGTTGCTAGTAATTGATTCGTTTGACGTATCTGAAATACTATTAAAGTAGTTTTTGAAAGCATTTGAAATCGTTTGTGGATCAGTGATGACATACAAATAATTGAAAAATAATCATGAATAAGATTATTTTTTCCTACGATGTTACGAATGATTTTCCTGACATATTTGGTATTTCCTTGAGAGGTTTCAATCAGATTTTGCAAATAGTTCTCACGAGCAATATTAGTCACTATAGTAAACTTTTTTTTTTGTATTGTTTAAATTCAGCTCTACGAGTGATGGGAGGCATTTTGTATCTCCGGCAGAGTCTGTATATCTCTGTTTAGGGACAAGTAAGACCGGTGTCATCCACGGACTCTTATCTTGTTTGTGGCTGAGCTCTTTTGTTATAAGCGGGAAATGTACCTCGAACAGTTAAATTAATATGCTATAGAACTGCGGGAGAGAATCATTTCAGTTTACTGTGGATAGTATCTCATACACTCCATCAGCGGCATGTTAGCCATTTTGGGCCAACTTTGTCTAAACACATTTGTGAATATTTAATTTTGACTGTACGTTCGCGTAAATTCAGCTGTTCCTGGAAGATGTTGTTCTCTCAGCATTTCAACGAATAAACGGACAGTGGTGATTGTTTTTCAAATAATAAACGATCATTATACATGTATGTGTTTGTCCCGTATTCCCAATAGAGCACTACTCAGCTCTTTATGACTACCGTTTCGTAAAGTGGGTGGCGCTTGTCAGTGGTAAAGAGTTGCCAGTCAGTGTCTTAACTGACTCCGTTTTGTCTGGTTATGTAGTGTTTCTCTGCTCTCCGCTCCTACCACAGAGAACCGTGCAGCCGGCCGTATGACTGTTCGAATTCGCTCTCTCATGGAGCAGCTAACCGCGAGTGCGTGCGTTAGCATACTTCATGTGCGCGTGCGTGAGTACACGTCATGTGGGCGTGTCACAACAGTTCTGACGCGCAGCCTTCGTCAGCCTGCGCTCTTCTTGCTGGATTCCTTGTCGTGCGGGATTTCAGCATTCAGTTGTCTAGATATCAATAACATTGACAGTTTTGTCTACATTTTGTTTTTATCCAGTGACGTTCAGTAATGATTGCATTAGCAGCTTCTTAGTAAAAAAAATGTTTTTTGTCCATCGCATATTTAACAATATAATTCGTGGTGGCCCTTCAGGGCCAACCTGCCGCTCTCATAGTTGTTGAAGGTGCCGCTGACAGTGTTCAAAACGTAAGCCCTTGTGCTACCGTAGATTTTTAATGTTACGGTTGCTGTATTTACGCTAGGTATTTACAGTCGGACTACGGTATTTGTGAGAATTCGGTTAATAATGAAAAATTTGTATTGGTCGGTGACATCTGAAATGATCCCAGTTGCACGAGATACACTATTAAAATCGTTTGTAAAAATGTTGCCTATTAAAGTTGCAGATCCAGAAGTTGTACACGTTGGTTTAGTAATTAATAGGTATTAACCATGCTAGAGAAAATTATTACCATTGTTAGCAACTGAACTTGATCTATGATACTGAAGCAGGTTTTAGTTGATATCACCTATAGTGTACACCTAATTATTAGCTATATCAATGACACTGAAATTTTCATGCAGCTGCAGAGAAAAAATTCACCGACATTTCAGAAGCTCTATATACGGTAAACCATACCTGTTCTTATAATCTTGCTATCACAATAAATGTCGACAAAAAGAGACGGTTCCTCACCTGAAGGAGAAAGAGTTCAGATACAGGAAACGGCCAAGCTATATTGTTTGAATAAACGAACGTCTCTCTTATAACTCATGTTATTTTTTTGTATACATATTGTACCCCGATACGATACATAAGGCCTGTACTTCATTTGTCAATTCGGTCTCATGGAGTCCTGGCACTTGGGTGCAAAATAGTCTGTCATATTGATTTGTAGGCTGAAAAAGTTCTCTTGCAAACTTGCAACATTTAATGCCATGCAGTTAAAATGAATTTAAATTCATGTTTACACAGGACTGTTTATGTATTGGAGCCGATTAACCAGCTGAATAAATTTCAAAGTACTAATAAAGTAAAACAAATGGATGTTGAAGTATTTTGCAAAAATGTACAATCATCTCTGATATTTAACATAATTCAATCAGAATAATTTTCCTAACGTGATATCTACTCGTTTGGTACAAGTTTGGTTCAAGTCACGTTGCACTGGTTCTGACTACCGCATCCAACCACCCGTTGCTCTGTGGCCCTTTTACGGATAGGTTGCGCTCGCGTAAAGCTCCCACGAATACTTTTCGACAAAGGGCAAAAAGCTTCCCTTTCTGATGTTCAACGAGAACAAATAGTTACTTTACACAAAGAAGAATATTGTGACCGCAAGATTGTCGTAATGATGTGCTTTAACATGACAGCTGTACACACCGCTGTGAGTAAATTTGAAAATGAGGGCGTTATTCGGACGATAAGGAAAAGGGGCGGCTAAACGAAAATCACCAGGAGAGATGACACCTTGATGGAAATCATTGTTCCAATATCCAACTAGTTCCTGCAAAAAGTACCGGCTAATTTGATTCGGAATTGATGTGAGGTAAGTGTCACAAGTTTTAGCACTGTGTCACGGCATTTGATCAAAGAATTTGAGCTGAAATGCTACAAACCAGAAAATAACCCACCCAGGCCATGATAAATGAAAAATTGATTTTCGCTCGAAGGCATCAAACCTGCACGGCTGGTGACTGGACGAAGGTAATGTTTTCTGATGAAAGTATGTTTCAGCAGTTCACTTGGGGTGGATGGATGATTATTCACTTAATACATAATTACCACTTTATTTTAGTATTTCTTATTTGATGGGCTCTATTATTTGTCTGTACCCTGTTTTAATGGTGATCAATTTTGGATTAGTTATTTCATTATGTATCGTTAGACGCCCACAGGGGCCCTAGGTGGGCTATGCGGTGCGTTGGTTAGTCTAGTCTAACCTCCGGTGGGAGAACTTGCACTCTCCCGGGTGCCTAATAAATGTCCGAGCACAGCTCAGCGTTTTGATGGCTAAATGGTAAAATAATGTTGATGTTGATCTTTGAGAGTGAAAGTCTTGAATGACACTGTGCGTGGAGAGGATGAGGCGAGTTGAGGCAGGTTGAGGCGAGTGGAGACAAGTCAACTGGCGAGGCGACGAGTCGAGACGAACCGAGGCTGGTTTAGACTAGATGACCCGGGAAGGGGGGAGTACTCGTTGGATCCGCGGGACTCGAGGGACCCGGATGTTTCGGGGACCCGGGGGACTTGGAAGACCAGGAGGATTTGGGTTAAGCCACTTGGACCCTTCCGGGGTCCTTTGAGACACCCTTGAGACCCTTTGGTACCCCCTTGAGAATTTCTGGGACCCGCTTGAGGCCCCTCTGTACCCTGGGACCCCTGCTTCCTTCTCCCCAAGCTGTAAAACCCATACACAGAAAAATGTATTTATGTGAAATGCTTGAGTAGAACAATTAACCATTACAGTCGGCGGATTACTGGCGCAGAGGGCAAGGGTCGCGTCGAGGCTGGTCGAGGTGTGTCAAAATCAGTGAAAACATCTTGAGGCGAGTCGAGTTAGTCGCGACCAGCCGAGACTGGTCGAAATGATTCGAGACAAGCCGAGATGAGCTGAGACGAGGGACCTGGGGAGCTCGGAGGACCCGGGGCATTTGGGTTACCCTCCGGGATTCCTCGGGCTCTATTGGGACTCTAGACACCACTGCCACCCCACTCCCACCATAAAATGCTTGAGTGAAAATTTGTGTTATTACAGTCCACATGATCACTACCGCAGAGGGGGAGAGCCGCATCGAGGCTGGTCGAGGTGCGTCGAGATCAGTCGAAACAGGTTGAGGCGAGTCGACTTGGTCGCGACGAGCCGAGACTGGCTGAAATAATTCGAGACAAGCCCAGATTAGCTGAGACGAAGGGTCTCGAGGGACCCGGGGAACTCGGGAAGACTCGGGGGACTTGGGTCACCCTCCGGGATTTGTCGGGATCTATTGGGACCCAAGGAACAACAATGAGAGCAAAATCAATAATCCGAGCAGTTTTTCTGCCTGTGACGAACATACCTCTAGTTCTTCAGGATCCAAATTTTTATCATGTTTAATAAAACTCAGTTTTGTCGAGAAACGATAGGCAACTTTTAACTTGACAAAGGTTTAATCAATTTTAATATAATTAATTGAATTATTTCTAACAATTACCGTTTTATTTTTCATGATACAATCATTGCCTAATAATCTATTATTTTGCTTTGTTTTCTATAACAGAAGTATATTCATCCAACTTGTGTACGACCCATTTTTACAATATGTTAGTGCTTTTCGATTTCCCAACCCTATTTTTTATTCATATTTTCTGTATAATTCAAGTTGTCCATCCATATCTTTGTCATCGTACAATAATGTAGATTACTCATAACAATATGTTATCACATTTTGATGTCCCAACCCCATGTTCTCGGGACTCTAACCACATGCATGCGTGATTTTGCCACCGCATGAATTGTTATTTTCCACACCCATGTATTTCGTTATTTATCAGCCCCCAAGTATTTCTTATTTCTCACTGGTTGTCCCAACGCTATGTAGTCGGAATTATTTTGTCATAATAGACAGTTCTGTATGTGCACAGATGATACTATTGTAAATAATATTTCGCGCCATGTAATCCGAACCGGTGGCCCCTAGAGATGAGCAGTGACGAATTCAAATGGAACTTTCGAGGAACGATAGGTAGCTCCCAGCTTTGACAGATGCCAACTCGACGAGAATATAATTTATTGAATCGTATCTACCATTTACCGTATTGTTTTGGAAACACAATCGTTGTCAAATAAGCTAATATTGAGCTTCTCTTCTATAACAGAAGTATATTAACTCGGTGTCTGTACTCCAGAATCGAATTATTCTGATTGTCAATCATTTAATCATTTACTAGCGATCATGAAGTGTATATATTTCAGTGCTGTATATACTTTATATGAATAACTTATGTAGTCCATTCACCAATTCATTATTCATACAATGTTTTATACCCATCTATACAATATGTTAGCCCATTTCGTCATGAAATATGTATATCCAGTGATATGTTTACATTTTATGTACAATTTATGTCACCTATTCAACCCTCAAGTATTCATATCTTACCCCATCTTTACGATATGTTAGCGCATTTCGATTTCCAAACCCCATGTTCTCAGAATTTATTAGCCCCATGAGTTTGCGGTTTTCCCAATCCTATGTATTTTCGTAATTTTCCCAACCCCATGTATTTCGTGATCGCCCCACCCCAAGTATTTCGTGCCAGGCGTTCCTGATTCGTACCTCAAATAAGATGTTGGCTGTCGATTATTGATTATAATATTATAATTTATAATCTGTCGCATGAAATCAGAACCAGCGGCGAATTTCAAATTGAATTTTCGTCTACGGTAATTCAAATAGTGTTAAGGCAATAAAGTTTCATGCGTACTATTTTAAAAATTTAAAATCTATTGCCAGATGATTGAAATGAAGGATTTAATAATAATTTATTATTTATACTAATTGTCATCCATATATGTAAGTATGTGTGTGCACATATAAATGTGTATTATACTGGTTGTCATCCATACATGTAGTTAGGTGTGTGCACATATGAATGTGTATTATACTGATTGTTCATCCATATATGGAGGTAGGTATGAGCACATAGGAATGTGTATTATACTAATTGTCATCCATATATGAAGGCAGGTGTGCGCACATATGAATGTGTATTACACTGATTGTCATCCATTTATGTAGGTAGGTGTGCACATTTTGAATGTGTATTTGTATGTGTACATGTATGATGGTATTTTGTGAAATCCATTTCAGTTCCATAAAGTCGACCCAGTAGCACACTAGAGATGAGCTGCGATGTATTCATTTTGGATTTATCAATCCCATGCCCATGTGTTTTTATAAGATTTTCAATAACGTAGATTGTGAATCATGTTTTGAAACATGAAGTAGCTACAAACCGGCTGCCGACAGGAGATGTGCTGTCATAAATTCACTTTATCTCTCGTTTCGCTAATTCAAATAGCGCATATGAAAACTAAGTTTGATGTATTATACCTAAATATTGAAAACCCATTGCTAAACGATGGAAATTAATGATTTAATAATAATAATAATAAATAATGCTGATAAATTTGTGCGGGAGTTTCTGTTTCGGATTTTGTGAATAGGTGTTTTTCTTCAGTCTGTGCTCGCTCGCGCGTACACGGACCATGAGTAGTTTCTGGGCTTGACCTGGACTGAGTAGCTATAAACACTGTGACGCGTTGTGGTTGGCGTTGATCTGATCCGGGCAGCCATAGACCTTGTACCAATTTCGATGATACTATCTGTGCTCACTGGCACACGTGCATAATAATCTTGGAGTTTTGAGTGGTTGGAGGCGGGGATTCGTTTCGTCTGAGTCTTTATCTTACCCGAAAAAATAAATTGTGCTACTACTTAACTAGACCGCGTAGCTGTAAACATTGTGTTGCGTTGCAGTCGGAGCAGAATTAGTCCGTGTAGCCGAAAACCTTGTACCAGTCGTAACGATGATACATTTGCGCACTAGCGTGCGTACATATTACTCGTTAAGTTTTAAATGATTGGAGGCGAGGACTCGTTCCGTCTGAATCTTACCTTTATAAATGGAGTGAGTGTACTGTGGTCGGCCTGGACCGCGCGGCGGCCAATGTCGTGTTGCGTTGCTGTCGGAGCTGACTTTGTCCGTGTAGCCGTAAACCTTGTACTAGTCTCGACGATGCTACCTGTACGCACTGGCGTTCGTACATATTACTCTTGAAGTTCTAAATGATTGGAAGCGGAGGTCCGTTCCGTCTAAGCGTTTTTCTTATGCGCACCAGAGTGCTTCTAACATTGCTAAAATGTTCACATTTTTCTAACTTTAGAAGCGTTGTCTTTTTTCTCGCAAACTGAGGCGCGCGAGCCCACTGGAATCTATGATCATCGAGCCCTACGGGGGAGCTTATTATGACTCGCGTTGAGACTCTGGTGGAACTGAGAATCAAATCAAATCAATTTCAGCAGTTCACATCTCTAAAGCAACATGTGCGGAGGCAAGTAGGCAAAAGATTTCATGTGAAATACACGTTTACTACTATGAAATAACTTCCCAGTCACATGATATGGTGGCTTTTACTCATAATGGAACAGCTGGGCTGTACTGTTGTACTCAAAAAACAACAATGAATGGTGAGAGGTGCATGGAATTTTTTGAAGAGAAGCTAGAAACACACATGGCAATCCACAGGTGTGATTCTTCCATGCCAGATGGAGCTTCATGCCACAGGTTATCTGGCCGAGAGAATATTCCTCTGCTTTTATTACCCAGGATGAGCCAAGATTTGAATCCCATTGAAAACTTGAGGTCAGTTATGATGCAGAAGGTGTCAGAAAACCAGCCATTAAGCTTAATGTCATTAGACCAGGCATTGAATTTCCAAAAGAGTATTGCCAGGAACTCATCGCTATCATGCCGAAGCGACTGCAGGCGGTATTCGACAACATTACTAAGTACCAAATCTTGTTCTTCTTGGTAACATTATTAACATAATGTTGGAGAACCTCAATAAACAACTAAGACGGTCATCTATTGCATTATTTCTGCAATACCATAATTTTTCTCTATGTTTGTAACGCATTAACAAAGCCTTTGGAAACAGTATGCTCAAGAGATACCCAACATAATAATTCCTGGAGTTATTAAGAAGAGTCATTGGAAATGTGGGACGTTGATATTTAGGATCCTCACGAACTCATGGTGAGTCCGTCATTTTTGAATGGCACCATGTTATAATGTTAGTTTGAAATGATTTCGATGTTCATGTAGTTTTCAGAAGTGAGATCATATTTGAACGCCTGTGCATATGGCCTGATATGAATCAATATTTGTACCGTGTTATGCATTTATACAAACCCCTTATGACTGCAATACGGCGGCAATTAGCACATTAATTCCATGGGGTGCCAGTGGGATTATCCTGAACGCTGTATTTATATTTTAGGTATAGTTTATGTCATCTATTCACCCCGTTGTTATCGTAAACGGTTTAGATCGCTTTTTACAATATGTTGGCACATTTCAACTTCCCAACTCCATGTTCTTAGTATTTTCTAACCCCATTTAGTCGCAATCTTTCAAACCCATGTATTCATCATTTTCAAACCCCACGTATTCGTGTTTTCCCAATCCCATGTAATCGTGATTTGCCAGCCTCTTATCTTAGGGATTTTCCAACGCCACGGATTCGTGATTCGTACCTCAAAATGGACGATGTCTGTAAGTTCAGTGATGACTAGAATGCAAATTATATGAGGCTCCATCAAATTCAAACCGACGGCTTAGTAGAGATGAGCTGCGATGAACCGGCGGCTTAGCAGAGATGAGCTGCGATGAACCAGCGGCTCAGTAGAGATGAGCTGCGATGGAACGGCGGCTTAGTAGAGATGAGCTGCGATGAAACGGCGGCTTAATAGAGATGAGCTGCGATGAACCGGTGGCTTAGTAGAGATGAGCTGCGATGAACCAGCGGCTCAGTAGAGATGAGCTGCGATGAAACGGCGGCTTAGTAGAGATGAGCTGCGATGAAATGGCGGCTTAGTAGAGATGAGCTGCGATGAACCAGCGGCTCAGTAGAGATGAGCTGCGATGAAACGGCGGCTTAGTAGAGATGAGCTGCGATGAAACGGCGGCTTAGTAGAGATGAGCTGCGATGAACCGGCGGCTTAGTAGAGATGAGCTGCGATGAAC
>SDVV010005540.1:0-19139 GCA_016164225.1 Gammarus roeselii | reverse complement strand
TATTCGGCTCTGGTAGGAATAGTGTTATAACAAGTTTCTGGAAGGGTGGGGTGTAGGGACCCCTAGGCAAAAGTTGATGCGCTTTGGCAAATTAGGTGAGTGTACTCATATCAGTTATTTGAATTGTATTTTTCCCATGATTGATTTGTCATTATTTTTATGTATTGAGTGAATGTTTCGTTCAATATTTATATCTGATATATATTTCTTTATATTTTTCTGTACATATATGTTTGTATTCCCATCTAGTTCGGGTATAATTGACTCATTCGGAGATTGTTTGGTGGGGTACCTGCCTGATATTGAATTTTTAGGCAATGTTCTGCGTACTTTTCAGTCGTTTATTTCATATGTATATAATTTCTATAGGAATAGTAGAATTGATTAGTTTGGCAGTTGGCGAGTTGATGTTTATATTTTGGGTTGATGCAACAGCTTCGTTACGAGAATTTATCTACCCCATATCGAATTATCCAGTTTTGAATCAGATAAATCCGTGTTCCATTGACGCGGTGTTTCAATAGCGGGAGTACCTGAACGATATGAATTTATTGTAAGTTATTATATTGTATTATGTATACTTAGTAACGATCATTTGATATATGTTAAATTTTGTATTGTTTTTGGAATTTTGAATAGTTATCTCATACAGTTATAGGAATTTTTGTGATATTTTAGGTTTGCATCGTCCATGTAGCGCACTAAGCACAGGCATTTTGGTCGGTTATTGAATCATTTTTAGTACTTTATATGTATATATACATTCAGTTACGATTAAGCCGTGGTTACTTTAGTTAAAGAAATGTTAATTTATCCCTGTGTTGGACTGAGTTGATGAGTTGTTTCATCAGATTTTGTATATACTATAGCGTGTTCATGTAGAAGTATTCCTCACCATTCACTATAGGTTTCAGCGTATGTTGCTTGCATGTCCTGGTATCTTATTCACGTCAGTTGTTTGGTTGGTTACATGCTTTTTCTCGTTCGACACGGGTTTTAATGTACGTTTTGAGTATGGTAGAGAATTGATCTTCTTGCTTTGTTATAACTCGAGAGTTTTAGTATGCGTCTTTCAGTTTTGTATGTCTTCTGTACAGTTTACATTTTCGATGCAAGGTGTTGGGTATTTTATGCAATATCGGAATATTATGATGTATTACATTTGTATCTGCAATGTGGAACATTATTTCAGGTAAAATTACTTACAATATGTATATTTTTAGTGTTTTATATATCTTCTTACATCCTGTTACAATGTTTGACGTGGTTTTCATAAATATAGAAGATCCCATTTGTTACAAACTCGGTCGTGTTCTTAGGTTATTGTGTGTTTATTGTAGGACCATTCTTCAATATTCAGGGGGAGTAAGAGGTGTCCCGTAGGCAAAAGCTCGTTGTGTTTAAGCCTATTTGTGTAAGTATATCGATTTACTATGATGGATACCCTTTGTGTATTCCATTTTTAATGTGAATTAGAGCAAAGTAAGCATCTTATTTGGGTATTTTTATAGTGGTTGTTGTTGTTGTTGTATGATTTTTCCATGATAATCACAGGAATGTATGTTTAAGAGCTGTATATCCGGACTGCATTTTTTTGGAATTTCGTCATTGAAACCTAGCAAGTGTATAGTGTAACGTTTTAAAAGATTTACTGGATGGTGGGGGTCCTGGTGTAGAGGCGGCGCACACTCTTTGTTTGTCATTTGAAGTTCATCCATGTTCAACGTGAATTTTGTTAGTTCTAGTGGACGTCAATCTTAAATTCCATGGGCTTATTAGAGAGGTTATGCGACAAGCTGCTCATCGTTGTAGTGATATACTTAGGTCGTCAGTGAACAGAACCTCAGCTTTTTTTATGACCACACTTGTTGAGACTCATGTCAGGCCAATTTTTATCGCTGTACCTGAGTATAGATTCTTGATTATGTCCAGGATGTGACTTTGCTCGACGTTGTTCAGAGATGATTGACTAAACTGATGCATGGTACGTCTGAGGTAATGTATCATGACTGGGTGTTGCCTCTAAATTTGTTATATATCAGTGGTAGTTTGCTGAGAAGTGACCTAGTAAAGCATTGTAGAGTTTGTTGATATGACACAGTGGGCTTTGATTTTCTCCTACTAGAGGCATATCATCTGTTAGGTCTAGGAATTTGTTATAGATTTAAACAGGTATCGTAGTAAAAATAACATTATTCGCATCAACTCTGTGTTAAATGTCAGCTATTTCGGTATGGCTGTTATATTAGTATATGATTTTTTTCATGAGCCCGATTACCGTAGGAGTTAAAGTGCAGGATTATTTCTATTTATTACAAGATCGGTAGTGTACATCAGCATCATGTATCGATTGACGATACACCTTCCATATTGGTGTTGGATTTATCATCTGGGGTACGGCAGGAGACACCGTATATATTTTTTTTAATCAGTGCTGCTTAGACCATAGTAGAGAAACTTAATAAGCTATTTTTATTGCTGTTATACGTTATTGCATTGTTATCATAGGAATATAAATAAATTCGCCTAATTTCATGGAATATTGGGTATAAAATACACTTAATTGGATGTAACGATCTAAAATATTATGTTTTTCCTCTCGACCCTGGATTTAGGTCCGGTTCCATGTCGTTCTGGAGAGCTAATCTATCGGATTTGTGAAGAGTGTAAGTGTTAAAATTCTTCTACAATTTAATATACATCTCAATTATGTTATCCGTTCGCATGTCTTTACTAGATGCTTATTCCTGCATGTCCTACTTATATAAACGTTTGTGATGCGCTTAATGTTGTTCAGTTAGAAGTTTTTGATTAATGCAGGCTTTGTTATGAGATTGCGTTCCAATTCAGAATATCTTACTTATTTGAGCGTTCACAATATCCACTATAGCAGTTTCAACTAAAGGTTTGTGATAATGGCCGTAAACCTAACTCATCCAAACCTAATCTAACCAAGCAATTTTTTTTACCCCGTTTTCATACTTTTGTCATGTATTTCTACATTGATTTAGGCTTCATTCATATCAATTCTATCCACTTGACTTTGTAGTTTTTACCAATCTTTACTAGTTTATGAGCCTACATATCTATATTTTTTCACTTAGCTTGTACAAGTCCTGTAATATCGACTAGTTTCAAGTAATGTTTACAAGTGTTTACAAGTGTAGGAAGACAACAACAGGCCTAATGGCCCAAACTAGGTTGCTTTTTGATAGCATGAGGGTTAGTTCTGGAGTAGAGCGTCTAAGAGACCTATGGGCCCAAACTTGATTGCCTTTTGATAGCAAGAGGATTAGTTTTGAAGAAGAACGTCTATGAGAGCTTCGTGTGTCATCTATGTTTTTTTTATAACAACAGGAAATGGAACGGCTTAGCTATTTATCGACGATTTATGTAGAACTAATCGAGCCGCGACTTGAACGATTTAAGTGTACTGCTGTTTACAACCTCCGCTGGAAGTTTGTTCCATTCTTCGACAACTCTATACGTGAAGAAATTGGTCGTGATGTCGAGTGAAAAACGTTTCCCAACGATTTTGTATCCATTGTTCCTAGTCACTCCGTTTGTATTTAGAGTGAAAAGGCTCGCTCGGTCGACGTTTTCCTTACCCTTCATAATCTTCCACACTTCTATCATGTCGCCTCTGACTCGACGTTTCTCTAGCGAATAAAGATTGATTTTACGAAGCTTGTCTTCGTACGATTCATTTAATAACGTCTTTTCTTTGGAACGGAGACCAGAATTGAATGGCATGCTCGAGATGCGGTCTAACAAATGCATTAAATAACTTGAGCATACTGTGCTGTTCTTTGTACGAGATAGTGCGGGATATCATACCTAGCATTTTGTTTCCTTTCTTGGCAGTATTGTTACATTGCTTGCTGCTTTTTAAGTCGTTACTAATGATGTCACCTAAATCTCTCGCTTCGGTGACGGGAATGAGTTTTTTCCCAGATATTGAATATTCGTGTTTGGGGTTATTAAGACCCAACTGCATAACTTTGCATTTGTCGACATTAAATTTCATTTACCACTTTTCTGACCGATCAACAATTTTGTTCAAGTCTAGTTGGATCTGCTGACACTCTAGTTCAGTTTGCACTTTTCCTCCGATCTTAGTATCGTCTGCAAACTTGCTAAGGTTTGAGAGTACGTTGCTATCGAGATTGTTAATGAATATTATAAAAAGAACTTGCCCTAACACGGATCCTTGAGGCACGCTGCTTGATACGTTACCCCAGGGAAAGGAAGCTTCGTTAAGTACAACTCGCTGCCGGCTGTCCGTAAGCCAGCATTTTATCCAGTTGTTAAGCTCGCCTCGAATACCGATGCTGTGCAAATTACTAATTAGGCGTTTGTGGGGGGTTTTATCGAAGGCCTTTTGAAATTCAAGATAAATTATATCGATTGGAGATTTTGTGTCATGGATTTCGATTATATTTCTGACAAAGAGTAGCAGATTTGTATGACAGGAACGGTTGTGTCTAAAGCCATGCTGGGAGTCGCCAATCAATTTGTTTGACTCTGGGAATTCTGTAGTTTTATCCGTTATCAAACTTTCCATCAACTTGCCAATGACTGAGGTGAGACTAATTGGCCGGTAGTTGCCGGGACAGTTTTTGTCCCCTGTTTTAAAAATTGGGGTAACATTGGCCTCTTTCCATTTAGAGGGGCAGGTGCCATTTGTAAGAGATTGGAGGAAAATATTTGATAAATGTTCGGCGATTTCGTTTTTAGTCTCTTTTAGAATTCTAGGATGAATTTGTTCTGGACCTGGAGATTTGGTGACTTTCAATTTATCTATATATTTAATAACTTCGGCGGGGGAAAAGTTTTCTGTGGTGAGGGCTTCAATTCGTTTTGCCGCCACGTTATCCTCATGATTAGGGATATCCTGATTCCCCAACGTAAATACAGAGCAAAAGTATTCATTAATTAGAACAGTCATTTTGGTGTCGTCCGTTTCTAGCTCACCAACATCGTTCTCGAGATGACCTATTACAGATTTTGATTTTTTTGCTCGAAATATAACTGAAACATTGTTTCGGATTAGGTTTCGCATTGGTAGCAATTTCATTTTCATAATCTTTATTTTCACGTTTTAGGACCCTCTTTAGATCTCGTCTGCTAATTTTGCATTCATTTTTTGCTACGTCGTCATGTGGATGTCTCTGCTTTATCGAATGCTTTGCTTTCTTTCGTGAATGAAGGCGCAGTGATTCTACTTGCCAGTACTTTGGCTGTTCGCTTGTTTTTGCGAATGATATGCTCATGCTGAATATTTTTAAACGTAGTCAGTCAAGAAATAGTCAAGCGATTGATTGAAATCTTGTCCGAGGGTTATATTTGCTGACACCATTGACTCTCAAGCCATCAAGGTGGCTATCAGCGTGAAACACTTACTGATGGATTGCAACGCACTCGCGGCAGCCCGACGAGCGTTCCTAGATCCCCCGTGCAACCTACAAAGCCTACTCACGGACCCAACCTACCGTAAAAAGCTTATCGCTTTCGGAAAACACACCGGACTATACGAAGCTGTCCAAACCTCAAACACCTGCGCAAATGAGGTGGTCCCTCCATCCCATTACGCACAGAAATAACCACACATTTTACGAAGATACGCATTAACTCTTTACTCTCTCGTACGCGCTAATACGCGAATATGCCACAATTGAAATATGTACTGACTTTATCTTGACAAAACTAATATTTTCGCACGCGAGGCCGTGCGGACTTACCTGAATCAACGACGGTCGCGCCCTACAGGGGAGCCTATCATGACTCACGTCTAGGCTCTGGTGGAAATGAGGCCCAAATCAAATCAAATCAAGCCATCAAAATTAGCTAATTTGAAGTTATGGACTTTTTCGCAGTTTGTTGATGTTTTCAACTCGCGCTCTATCAAAAAACGGATACAGTTGTGGTCACTAGTTCCGAGTGGTTCGCCTGCTTCGACGTTCGTGATATGAGAGTCGCTTGCACTAAATAGGAGATCAAGAATGTTGCTACCTCTTGTAGGTGTCTTCACCTTTTGGGTCATGAACTTATCGTCTGCAAAATCAATCAGACGTTGGCCGGTTGCAGTACATTCGTCTGATTCCCAATTAATGTCGGGGATATTGAAGTCGCCAAGCACAATACTGTGTTGTGTTGTGACAACATCGACGAGGGTGTTGTGAAGATCGATATCATCTTCAACCTTGCTTTGAGGTGGGCGATAGACGAGAGTGATTTGACATTTTATATGTTTACCGACTACTTTGATTGATACCATGTCGTGCCTGTTCTCTGGATTGATGACTTCTAATATTTGCAGAGTATTTGTCACGAGAAACAGCACTCCTCCGCCTCTCAGCCTTGTCTATCTTTGTGAAATAGTGAGTAACCGGGAAGAGTAAATTCGCTTAAATAATGCCTGGTGCTCGATTTCATCCACGATTCTGTGATAGCTATTATGTCGATACTTCATTCAATGCAGATATACCTAATTCTTCAATTTTGTTTCTGAGACTTCTAGCATTCACGTATTAACATTTGAGAGTACCGTTAGTCACATTGCCTTGATTTGCTTGGATTATTTTGCTTCTACGCTGAGGTCTTATGTCGGAGCCAAGACATTCGTTTTCGTTTACAAGGGTCGTACTAGCGGAGCTGCGACTACTGCCTCTAACTCGGACTGGATTGATGACAGGAACTGTTTTGCTAGGACCTGTGGTGGTGTTTTGATGGGCAATTGTACTTGTTGTGTATCTCGTGGTAAAACTAGTGGAGGTCGCTGTGTCGTTTCGTCGGGCACTGCTGGCGGAGTTGTTGGTATGATATAGTTTAGGTTTTTTGACTTATTTCCGTTGATAAGTCCAGCGCCGTTGTTTTTTAAGGATGTTTTCGATGGTATCAAGTCCATACGTGTTAATGCGAGCCTTGTTCGTGATTCTATAAAAGTTATAGTACTTAGGGTCGATCATCGTATCCCAATGATTCGAGAAAAAGATTTTTTGTGCTTAGCAGAAAGTTGCTAATCGATTGTTAAGTAAAATCATCTGGCTTAACTTGTATCTCCTTTGGTTCGGATGGGACAGGATGGAGGTTCGCGCGTGAAGGTTTGATGTTGTTTAGTATGACTACATACGTTTTTCCTGTCGATTCCGTCTGCGTCACATCTTTAGCTCCGACTTGTATTATAATTCGCTTAGATGAATGTATTCTTTCCTGTGCGATTATGCCTTCGACCTCGTCAAGTTTCAAATCGGCTTTGCCGAGTATTTTCAGTTGAATTCTCCCTTTTCGCTGATTTGATTCGAAGGAGGTGACATCGTAATCACCAATCACGATAATTTCCTCTGTATTCTGAGAGTCCATTTCACCGGGCAATACATCAAATCAGTTACGTGTATTGGGTCCAAAGTGGTGAGATTGTGGTCCAACGTGAGTTGCATTGTTACAGCGTGGCTGCCTCCTATAACTACAGTTGAGTACAGTGCCTAGCTAACTTTGACCGAGTTTACTATCGGTTTAATACGATCGTTTGTCTCAGCGTCTTGAGCCGAAAGCTTCTTGGCAAGTTCGGAGTCTAGGTGCACTTAGAGTTCTTTCACTTGATTTTGGGTGGCCTCGACAGTTTCTTTGACAGCTGCTAATTCGCTGCTTATCAGATCTTTGAATTCGTGTAGTTGTTTCGGCATGTTTTCACATTTTATTTAAACAGCTATCAATCGGGTCTCCGTGTTGACTGTCTCTGCTATGGATGAGCCATTAGATGAGACTGTCTATGTTTTGGATAAGCCATCGGATGCGTGAATGATTTGTGCTTTCAGTTGTTTGGTTTCCTCTGCCGCTTGACAAAACTTACAGCGCTATATCTTGCATTCCTCATTTGAGGGACTGCTACGCAAAGTCCTGACAGAGAAAGAAAAACTTTGGCAATCCGTTATTTCGGAGGCGTACGAGGTGTGGCAGATGCCACATTCTAGCTTAGCCTGAACCATCTTGGACTGTTATAGAATTTACCGTTGGGAAAATGGACCGTTAGCTTGAGTTATATATTTTGTGATTTCTTGTCGACAGCAGGTATGGATGCAATACTATAATTAATTGCGGGATGTGACGGTTATGTCGACGATTCGAAAACGGAATGAAAACGGGAATAATACAAATGAGAGTCGGATGCGCGTATCGTCAGATGCGCGTTAGCGCAAGGTTACTTTCTATTGCGGGATTTGGGTTGAATGCAAAGCTAAACTTATTTATAGCTGCTCCCATCTGCTTCTCAATAAAGAAATGATATCATGATCCTGGGCACCAACCTTGTACTAGACATGACCGGCGGAGTATCAGAAGATGACGAAAAAATAATTATAATTCAGTGAATGTGGTGTTATGAAATCGTAGCACGATTCTAAGCAGCAAGGTGTAAAGTGGTACAATACCATGTATGTGGGCAATAGCTGATTGTACGCGGGTAATAGCTGATTGTACGTCAGTAATAGCTAATTGTACTCGGGTAATAGCTGATTGCTCGCATACAATAGCTGATTGTACGTGGGTAATAACTGATTGTACGTGGGTAATAGCTGATTGTATGTGGGTAATGGCTGATTGTACGTGGATAATAGCTGATTGCACGCGGAAATAGCTGATTGTACGCGGGTAATAGCTCATTGTATTTGGGTAATAGCTGATTGTACGTGGGTAATAGCTGATTGTACTTAGATTATAACTCATTGTAAGTGGGTAATAGCTGTTCGTACGTGGGTAATAGCTGAATATACGTAATAGCTGATCGTACGTGGGTAATAGCGGATTGTACTTGAGTAATAGCTGGAAAAGTTAATTTAAATATGACCTGAACAAAGAGAGCACACGTGAAAAGACTATAATAGTAATCTTGAAAGACATGGAATATAGCCAATAGAAAAATTGAAGCACACTAAAAACTGCCTCAATATACTGTCCTTAAAGAAATGCGCAAACAATAAATCGTGAGCTAATGAACCCAAAAAATGTATTATAGAAAACACGAATAAAAGCGAATGAGCGAATGAGAGCAGAAAACACCTTGGCGAAGTCTTGAGAGCTCGTGGACACCAGCTTATGAGTTCAAAGTAGAGATCATCACACTCGCTGGATAATTGAACGGTTAGAGAGGTAGCGTGTGGTGAAAAATACTTGCTACAGCGCAGTAGACCACCAAGAAGCCAAATAACTGAATGACGTGTAATATAATGAACTGCTAGAGATGAAATAGAATATCACCGATGGAAAAAATTAAATAGAATATCACCGATGGAAAAAATTAAATAGAATATCATCAATGAAAATTTTTTAGTAGGGGGCCAACAAAATGTCCCAAAACGGCAGCAGAAATGTGGATTTCTTTCAAAACTTACCTTGAAGTAACAGGAACAGGAAAATAAATAGGCTCCCTTGGATTTGACGGTTGTTGGGTAATGGCAGAAAAAGTAAATTAAAATAAAACCTATAAAAATGTGACACAAAATAATCTTGGTCCTACTCTAATGAAGGCAACAAAACTTATAAGGAATACACTCAAACGTGAAATAATTGAATCTGGCAGCTAGGGGATTGAAGTAAATAGAAAAAGAATTTTGATAAACTGTCCTAACAAAAAATGCGCGTGGCAATAATCGGTGGCAGGAGAATAAAGAATAATGAACACGTAAAGATAATATAATGGGACATGAATAAAAGCTAATAAGCTAGTAAAAGCAAACTAATGAATGAACAAAAAAAAATCTAAATTATTACCTAAGAAAGAATAACTAACTACCTTAGAAACAATAATATTGAAAGCGCGTGGACACCAGCTTATTGGCCCAGCGCAGTGATCAACCAACACACTGAATCATTGGATGGTGAAAGAGGTAGCTTGTAGGGAAAACGTACTATACATAGACACAGGGTAATAATACACTAGGGAAGAGTCTTGAGAGCAGCTGAAATCAAGTTAATGCGACAAAGTAGTGAGCAACATGTTCAGTGAACATTCAAATGATAAAAGAATGAGCCTGTGGTGAAAATACACTCAGAATACAAACACGCTAATGGGTTAAAGTACTGAGTAGCATAATCACTGGACATTTATTTACATGTTTAAAGAATGAGCTCTGGTGAAAATACACGCAGCACACGATCACGCTAGTGAGACCAAGTATTGAGCAACATATTTACTAAACATTCAAATGATCGAAGAATGATGTTGTTCAAGTACAGTTCTATCGCTTATGTTAAAATTTGCATTGCTACTGACACTGTTCTTACTTAATACTGTGTATGATGTATATTGCCTCGTCATAAAGTGAATGCTGGATGAAAACACGTATATATTCCAGAGTCTTGCATATAGCTTCAGATGTAACAACTAAAATAACCATGAAAAATGTTATTGTGTTACTAGTTGCCTAACGACTTCCAACAGTATTTCAATAATGGCGACAATATATTTCAAGTATTGATTTTTACGAATTGTTATTAACACTGCCTTGAAGAAGTCTGGTTGAGCAATTTAAAGCCCCTGTCTTTGACAGGGCCGCAGTATGCGGTATGCGATGAGGGAAGGAACGGCAGCGTAGTGGAGGGTGGGAGGCGGTTGAGGTTGGGAGGAGACCGTCTCGCTGGTAGAAGATTACACTGGTGGAGGGCTACCTCACTGGTAGAAGGCTGCACTAGTAGAAGAAGTTTGGACTAGACAATAATATTGTATTTCTGCTAAACATGTTGAGAATTGTTTTTCTGTCGACTCTTGAAGTCGACCGCACTTTTTACTCCGTCTGGTCCCACTAACGTGTACTAAGTTATCGCTCGTTAGTAAACTGTCGAGTTCGAAACGTTTATGTAAGATTACCGCATATGTCAGTGATTGTTACGGGCGTTAAAACGTTAGCAAGTTTTATGTACGGTTTTACTGTAGTACTGAGATTTTTTTTGTAATTTTGGATGTGATGCTCCAACCATCTAAGTCTATTATAACGAATATTAAATAAAACCACTCAAACATATTTTCTACACATCTATGATGTAAGGTCGCAGTCAACAAAATTTAGTATATAAATCATGCCTAAGGTACATAATTAGCGAAATATATTTCAATGTAAGACAGCATAGATCAAATATCAATGAATGCAAAAGGGGGTTACCTTACACTGCCAAAAACATTAATACCCAGGCAACCTAATCTAACAGTCATCCGAACCAATAGTTATGTATTTTTATTCAAGTTTGACGCATGTGTATGATATTGATATGTATGAAACTCTACACTTAGGCTGTATATTCAACATATCAAAAGCAGTTTGAATACATTTATCCAATTTGATCCAGCAAATATCCGTTTGCAGATGTTTAAATTCCATTTTTTTATCGATATCTCTATTACATGTTTGGATGAGACTCAGCAGGTAGGATCCAAGAGAACTAATGCACCTTCATTTGTTACATTTTTTTAATGTAGAACAGTTTCACACGATACTGTTCTACAGTATCCCCTCCACACGACTCTATTTTACGTAGCTTTTTTGTATGTCACACACCAGGTTCACACATACGCGCATACACGCTTTGTACGCATATGCAGGGCCGGGCACGATATAATGACGGCGTATACAGGGGTCAATACCGGCACAATGCAGACACGTACCACACATTTGTATGCATACACAGGGTCGGTTACCATGTGTAGCATTTTACCTCTGATCTATGATTCTTCCATTAGAACAAAGCCCTTTGCTTTTCATTACAAGATATTTAATGTGGATCAGCTCCACGTCATGTTATGTGAAAAAAACTAATCATCTTAACCTAACCTAACCTTTTCTAACCAAGAATTATGTATTAACGATCGTCTTTTTGTGCATACATATGATACTTTTTCATCGATTTATGATTTATTCATATCTATCCTCTCCACCTGGCTCTACATTTTGATAAATCATTTGCAGTTTTGATATACACTTCCGATCTTGATTTAGCAATTTTCATTCATTTTTATATGCAAATTACATCGTTTGTTTTGATTGTTATACCTTTTTCACACCCATCAAAACCTAACCTAACCTAACTTTATAGATGGTATTCAGTCATTATTGTATTCATATGAAGCCCTCCAAACGACTCTTAATATCACTTTCACGTATATGTTATTTATTTAGTTGTCACTTTCAACCCATATTTGTTAGCAGAGAGGACCCATTTTCAAACTTAAATGGTTTGAATGTTACAGGTATTTCATATTATTTATGATCTGACGCAATTCTACATCACTTTAACATGTTATTCACACCCATCATAACCTAACCTAACCCTTATGTATGGTATTCAGTCATTGATATATACATATGAGCCCCTCCAAACGACTCTAAATATCACATTAGCACACACGTTATTTATTATTTTTTTGACACTCTCGAACCAATTTAGTTAGCGGAGAGGACCCATTTTCAAACTTGGATGGATTGAATGCTACAAGTAATTCAAGTTTGTGTCCAGTTTCATACAAACGGACACATGGTCTCACTTTATGTTTTTCTTATTTTTACTTCAATATCTCCACTTGGCTCTACAACCTTTGACGACTTGCATCTCTGATTCGCCTTTTATTTCCTATAATTTCCATATTCATGACGATGACTTCGTTTCAAGATCTGATCGGATTCTGATTTATATCCTAACAATCTGTAAAACATCTAGATCATTTACCTCGAGATAGGTTTATGGCATCATTTCACGCCTTAAAACATATTCTTCTACTAATTTCGACAATTCGATGTTACCTCCGACTGACAGTATATTTGCAATTCTTTGCTTACCCCTTGAGTTTAGGATAATACAATCATTTCATTGAGGCTTTACATGGTTTTATTAGTAATTATTGGCATTTTTACAGACCTTACTCGCATCATCATTGACATCTACCTCGTTTATGATTTTAAACAGCATGGTTTGTACATCCAAACATACCATCATTACTATATTTCAGTTCCCTATCAAAGTCTTTCATCTACTTAATCATAGCTTTGATGCGAATACCGACAGCTGTTCCGTTCCCGTGTGTCCACAAATGTACTGCTTGTTCTTCTTCTTGAACCTTACCTATTCGAAACTCCCCTGATTCACAGTCATTCCGATCTTCATTATTGAGAAATTTTGCATACGATCCAGATTTTCTTTTGTTCCTAGGTATAATTTGTTTTCCACTACATCAGCTTTATTACAGTCATGATATGTGTTACATGAGTACAACTTGTACGTGTATAATGAATTAAAAAAAATGTATGACAAACATTTAATATTCAATATTTAAATCTAATTTCAAATTATCGAGGGATACCACCTTACCTAATTAGCCAAGTTATCACTTCAATAGACCGACTTAGCTCTGTCATCCCTCGAAAATGTGAAATTTTATTGAAATTTTGAATTTTAAATTTTTGTCATACATTTTTTTATCTCATGTAACACGTACATACGGTCGAACATACACATGCACATACGTACACAGCCCTATACTCATACATACATACACAGTTGATGCCCTAGACGAGAAATGATAGACCTAATGTTTTGCGAAAAACAACATGTTATCAACTTATAATAGCTAGCTGCATACCGAGAATGGAGTCAGTGTTACGTTGAGATCAAGCGGAGACATACGTTTCGTCATAGAATACACAAAAATTACTATTCGCATCTCAAAATTCATTCACAAGTGTTGGAAGAGGAAGTTTCCGCAGATGATATGAGTCAGATCGCACAAATAGTGACTAATGTTGAAAATATCAGTTATCTTAGAATGGGTAAAACAAGAATCAGAAGAGGGGAGATATCATTCATATATGGATGCAGAAAAAGGAAGTCGGCTTTGGGTAACTAATGTCGAAGCGTTACAGTCGTATGTAACAAAGATCAGGGGAACTAAGAAATAAAAGTTCGAAATTGGTATGATCCAAGTGGAAAAATCATCATCATGACTGTAATAAAGCTGATGTAGTGGTAAACAAATTATACCTATGAACAAAAGAGAATCTGGATCGTATGCAAAATTTTCAATGATGGTCAGAATGACTTTGAATTGGAGAAGTTTCGAAAAGTTAAGGTTCAAAGAGAAGAAGCAATACATTTGTGGACTCACGGTAACGGAACAGCCTTCGGTATTCGCATCAAAGCAATGATAGAGTATATGAAAGATTTTGAGAGGAAACTGAAATATAGGGATGTTTGGTAAAGTTGGATGTCATTGATGATGCCAGTAAGGTCTGTGAATAATGCCAATGAAAACTAAAAAAACTATGTAAAGCCTCAATGAAATGATCATATTATCCTAAACTCAAAGGTTAAACAAAGAATTGCAAACATCGTGTCAGTCGGAGGTCACATCGAATAGTCGAAATCAAAAGAAGAATATGTTTCAAGGCGTGAAATGATGCCGTAATCCTATTTCAGGTAAATGATCTAAATGTTTCACAGATTTTTAGGATATAAATCAGAGTCCGATCAGATCTTGAAACAAAGTCATCGTCAAGAATATAAAAACTATAGGAAATGAAGGCAAATCAGAGATGCAAATCGCCAAAGGTTGTAGAGCCAAGTGAAGATATTGAAGTAAAATATGAAAAACATAGTGTGAGACCATTTGTCCGCTTGTAAAAAACTGGATACAAATTTAAATTAATTGTAGCATTCAATCCATACAAGCTTGAAAATAAAGTCTCTCTGCTGATTAATTTAATTCGACAGTGACAACGAAATAAATAACATGTATGCTAAAAGGATATTTAGAGCTGTCTGGAGGGTTTCACATGTAGATATCAATGACTGAATACCATACATAAGATTAGGTTAGGGTATGATGGGTGTGAATAACATGTTTAAGTGATGCAGAATTGTGTCAAATTAAAAATAATATGAAATACCTGTAACATTCACACCATTTAAGTTTAAAAATAGGTCCTCTCTGCTAACAAATATGGGTTGAGAGTGACAACGAATCAAATAACATAGATGTTATAGTGATATTAAGAGTCGTTCGGAGGGCTTCGTATGTATATAATAATGACTGAATACCATGCATGAAGTTAGGTTAGGCTAGAACCCTATGAAGAAAGATATAACAATCAGAACAAACGTTGTAATTTGCAAATGAAAATGAATGAAAATTGCTAGATCAAAGTTGGGAGTGTATATAAAACTGCAAATGATAGATCAAATGTAGAGCCAAGTGGAGAAGATGGATATGAATATATCATTAATCGATGAAAAAGTATCATAAGTATGCACGAAAAGTAGATAGATAATACATAATTCTTCTTTAGAAAAGGTTAGGTTATGTTAAGATGATTAGTTCTTTTCACCTAACATGATGTGAAGCTGATTCACATTAATTATTTTGTAACATAAAGCGAAGGACTTTGTTCCAATGGAAGAATCATAGATCAGAGGTAAAATGATACAGATGTCAACCGACCTTGTGCATGCATACAAATGTGTGTATGTGTCTACATTGTGCCGGTATTGACCTATGTATACGCCGTCATTATACCGTGCCCGGCTCTGAATATGCGCACAAAGCGTGTACGAAGCGTGTACCTGGTGTGTGACATTTAAAAAATGCTACGTAAATTAGAGCCATGTGGAGGTGATTTGATATGTACGTCTCACAAAATAATGACTAAATATCATACATAACCATCAAACTTGAATGAAAATATATAATTATTGGTTAAGTTGGTTAGGATGACTAGATCTTCGAACAGAATATAGTGTGAAACTGTTCCACATAAAAAAAATTAACAAATTGAAGTGTATTAGTTCTCTTGGATCCTACCTGCTGAGTCTTATCCAGACATGTAACACAGATATCGATAAAAAAAAATCTGGAATCTAATCATCTGCAAAGGATAATTGCGGGATCAATCTGGAGAAATGTATTCAAACTGCTTTTGATACATGAAATATACAGCCCAAGTGGAGAGTTTCATTCATATCAATATCATCCACACGCATCAAACTTGAATAAAAATACATAACTATTGGTTTGGATGTCTGGTAGGTTGGGTTGCCTAGATATTAATGTATTTGGCAGTGTACTGTAACCCTTTTTGCATTCGTTGATATTTGATCTGTGCTGTCTTGCATAATTATAAATATTTCGCTAATTATGTACCTTAGGCATGATTTTTATCCTAGATATTGTTGACTGCGGACCTAACATCACAGATCTGTGGAAAATATGTTAGAGTGGATTTTTTCAATATTCGTTCTAATAGACGAAAATAATAGGAGCAAAACATCCAACATTACAAAAAAAATCTTATTCCAACAGTAAAACCGCTCATAAAACTTGCTAACGCTTCGACCCCCGTAACAATCACTGACATATGCGGTAAACCTACATTATCTTTTTAAACTTGACAGTCTACAAACGAGCGATCAAGTGGATAGATTTGATATGAATAAAGCCTAAATCAATGAAGAAATAAACGACAAAATTATGAAAACGGGGTAAAAAAATATACTCATTGGTTAAATTAGGTTAGGACGAGTTAGGTTTCCGGTCATCATCACAAACCTTTAGTGAAAACTGCTATAGTGGATACTGTGAACGCTCAAATAAGTCAGATATTCTGAATTGGAATGCAATCTCGTAACAAAGCCTGAATTAATCAATAACTTCTAAGTGAACAACTGTACACGTATCACAAACATTTATATAAGTAAGACATGCGGGAATAAGCATCTAGTAGAGACATGTCAGCGGATAACATAATCGAGATGTATATTGAATTGTTGATTTTTTTTTAACACTAACACTCTTCCCAAATCCGATAGATCAACTCTCCAAGACGACATGCACCAAATCCAGTATCGAGAGGAAAAACAAAAAAATAGATCGTTACATCCAATTAAGTATATTTATACCCAATATTCTATTAAATTAGGCAAATTTATACTTGATACAGGTGTATTCCTATGATAAACGTTCAAAACCGTATAACAACAATAAAAATGGCAAAGTAAGTTTCTCTACTATGGTCTAATTATAATTGATTAATTAATATATACGGTGTATCCTGCCGTACCCCAGAGGATAAATCCTACACCAATTTGGAAGGTGTATGATCAATCAATACATGATGCTGATGTACACTACCGATCTTGTAATAAATAGAAATAATCCTGCAATTTAACTCCTAAGGTAATCTGGTTCATGAAAATATCATATACTAACAAAACAGCCATATCGAAATATCCGTCATTTAACACTGAGTTAATGCGAATAATGTTATTTTACTACAAATTATGTTCAAATCTATAACAAATTCCTAGACCTAACTAATGCTATGCCTTTATTAGGAGAAAATCAAAGCCCAATGGGTCATAACACCAAACTCTACAATGCTTTATTAGGTCACTTCTTGGCAAACTACCACTGATATATAACAAATTTAGAGGCAACACCAAGTCATGATACAATGCCTCAGACGTACCATGCATCTGTTTAGTCCATCATCTCTAAACAACGTCGATCAAAGTCACACCCTGGACATAACCAAGAGTCTATACACAGGTACAGTGGTTAAGAATGAGCCTGACATGAGTCTCAAAGAGTGTGGTCACAAAAAAGCGTAGCTTTTATTCACTGACGACCTGCGTAAATCAGAGCTACGATGAGCAGCTTGTCGCATAACCTCTCTAACAAACCCATGGAACTTAAGAATGACGTTCACAGGAGCTTTCAAAATTCACGTTGAACATGGATGAACTCCAAATGACCACCAAGGAGTGTAAGCCATCTCTTCACCAGGACCTTCACCATCCAGTAAATCGTCTTCTAAAACGTTACACTATATTCACCTGCTAGGGTTCACTGACGAAATTCCACATAGGTGCAGTGCGGACTTACATCTCTTCAACATGCATTCCTTTGACTATCGTCAAAAAATCATACAACAACAACAACAACATCAACAACTATGAAAATAGCCAAATAAGATGCTCTACTCTGCTCTAGTTCACATTAAGAATGTGATACACTAAGGGTATCCATCATAGTAAATCGGTCTACTTACACAAATAGGCATGAACACAACGAGTTTTTGCCTGTGGGACACCTCTAACACCTCCTAAATATTGAGGAATGGTCCTACAATAAACATACAATAACCTAACAGCAAGACCGAGTTTGTAACAAATGGGATCTTCTATATCCATAATGACCACGTCAAACAAAATCCCAAGATGTAAAATGATATATAAAACACTAAAAATATAAAATTTGTAACTAATTTATGCCTGAAAAAATGTTTTACATTGCAGATACAAACGTAATATATTCTAATATTACGATATTGTATAAAATACCCAATACCTACCCTGCATCGAAAATGTAAACTGTACAGATGACATACAAAACTGGAAGACGCATACTAAAACTAACTAGTTATAACAAAGCAAGAAGATCAATTCTCTACGATACCCAAAACAATACATTAAAAACCGTGACGAATGAGAAAAAAACATGTACCCAACCAAACAATTGACGGAAATGAGATACCAGGACATGCAAGCAACATACGCTGAAACCTATAGTAAGTGGTGTGGAATACTTCTACACGAACACGCTATGGTATATACAAAAGCTGATGAAATTACTCTCCAACTCGGTCCAAAATAGGGATAAATTAACAATTCTTTAACTAAAAGTAACCACGTCTTAATCATAACAGAATGTTACATATACACATAAAATACGAAAATGATGCAATAACCGACCAATTATGCCTAAATAGTGTGCTACATGGACGCTGCAAACCTAAAATATCCTAAAAATTCCTATAACTGTATGATATTACTATTCAAAATTCCGAAAACACTACAAAATTCAACATATATCAAACGATCGTTATCAAGTATACACAACACAATATAATAACTTACAATAAATCCATATCGTTCAGGTACTCTCGCTTTTGAAATACCGCGTCAATGGAACACCGATATATATGATTCAAAACTGGATAATGCGTTGTGGGGCAGATAGATTCTCGTAACGAAGCTGCTGCATCAACCCAAAATATAAACATCAACTCGCCTACTGCCAAACTAATAAACTATACTATTCATAT
>SDVV010005539.1:0-19140 GCA_016164225.1 Gammarus roeselii | reverse complement strand
GGGTATGCTGAGCTCTTGGGGGGGGGGTGCAAAGGTAGGAATCAAAGGTAAGAATCTAAAAGCAATACTCAACCAAGACAGAGGCATATTGGCACCCTGGGAGAGGAGGCAAAACTGCCACAGATGACACCCGTTCTTCCTCTGTAGCCAGCACCAGATCATGAATGGTGCTTGAATCAATAGGAGTACTTTCTCTCACCCACTGAGTTAGTCCAAGAAGAGAAAAACAATCAAAAAACTGCAAATTCACCTTAGGCATTCAATTTTTAAAAATGTCTACAGACCAATCCAACGAAGGCAAGTTAAAATCACCAAGAACAAAAACCTCCCACCCAAAACAAAATTCCAGCAGGAATTCAATCAGTTCGGCATTCTCCTCAGTTGGATAGGAGGGCAGACGGTGAGCCACCACAACTGAAAGATCATAATCCAGGAGAGAAATAGCAGCAACAATGGGAAAACCTACTTCAACCAGCAAGAGAAAGATAATCCAGGAGAGAAATAGCAGCAACAATGGGAAGACCACCTTCAACCAGCATGAGAAAGATCGTAGTCCAGGAGAGAAATAGCAGCAACAATCGGAAGACCTACTTCAACCGGCACAAACTTAAAATTGTTTGCAACATATTAACAAACTCCATGCTTCTTGACTTGCTCTACCACATCTCCCTTCACCAGCTGAAACCCCGGCAAATCAACTAATGACAACACCAACCAACTGCAAGTCCCACTGCTGCACTATTTGACCAACAGAAAGGACCTTATTCATCAGGGAATTCAAATTTACACAGCACAACCGCAAAATGGTGAATTCCATCTGCAAAGACTGCCTGGCTAGTTTAAAACACCATCCTCATGGCCACATGGAGTTCACGAGCACCACCACTAGGACCACGGCCGCTTCCCAGCACCACGACCGCCTCCGCGAGCACTACCTCGGCAGCCAGCACTTCCCTCGCCGCCAGCACTTCCCTCGCCGCCAGCAATTCCTTGGCTGCCAGCACCAACACGGCCGACAGCATCCCCGCAACCACCAGCACCGCCTCGGTCATCAGCACCGCCTTGGTCATCAGCAACGCCTCGGTTATCAGCAACGCCTCGGTCATCAGCAACGCCGCTGCCACCAGCACCGCATGATACAAAGCATTCATTCAGCTAGCTATAAAGCAATCAGCAGTAGCTATACCTCAACTGAGCACAGAGTAGTCTAGTGCCAGTTATTCATGCGAATGAACTGCAAATTCATTTGAGTAATTGGGAGTGGGAAGAAGAAAGTAGTAGAGTACGAGGGAAGGTTTTATTACCTGGAACCCCTCCTTCTGCAGTTTGCTTTCATCAATGCAGCAACTTGCCTAAATTATTCAGTAGCTATCATGTTAAAGCAAGCACACACACTTAGTGATGAAATATTTTAAATTTTAAGGACAATTTTTGGCAAATAAACATATATTGTTTTCTGTGTTATTCGTGTGTTTTCCAACAAGGTGCAGACAGAAAAGCTGAATTTAAAAAATGTGTTGGCAGGCTCACAATAATCTAACAGAGCCAGATAATAAGAAAAAATAGTTTTGGGAGGACACAATAAACTAACAGAAGGTTAGGACTCAATGTATAGGCAAATATCTCACAAGCTTCATGTGAAAACTTTTAATAGTTAGATGCCAGTAAGGCTTCAGGACTCAGAGCAGTATCCTATGAAAGAGTAGAGTAGCTACAACAGACTATGCTATCTAAAATGCGCTCAAATTTAGTCCTACAGGTTTATTCCTTCAACCTTCAGGGTAGCAAATCCCTCATGAATCAGATTCTGCTTCTGACTACATTCCACAATATCACCCAAGGTTATTATAACCTTACATTGGTCTGAGAAGTCAGCTAAACCAACATAATCAGCTTCACAATTTTTAGTCAGTTTTATATATTTTGATTCTATTAGAACAAGCTTGTATTGAAGTAAAATTGATTGTGTCATTGACCAACAGTTCTCCTTGGCCTTTGTTGAGATAAAATGGCCTTTGCATCAAATGTTTAGGTATCAACAGTTTTTTTTTTTTAGATTATCTTCATGGCAGCAACTCTAATAATCATTTATCATGACAAAGTTTGGAATTACTAGGCTGATGTCCTTCATCACCTTATTCTCAAGGTTGAATGAATTGCAGCAACCAGATGGTCCAAATTCATAATGTGCACCCTAATTTTTGCCTTGTCTTCCTAGGGAGTTCTCATTGACATGTCAACAACTTTTACAGTGTTCACATAGCACTGAGTAGCAGTCATAATGTTAGCAGTTCGACGCCTAGTAGCATAGCCCAAATCAGCATGCAGGTTCTCTCATTTCAAACACTCAGATCACTTCAAGAACCTTCAGGTCAGCTGACATTCCCACAGCTAACACTACAATGTAGCTACTCTGTAGAACAATTTTCACTTATCACAGATAGTTACTTCAAATTTCTTGAAAATTTAAACTTGAAATTAGTACCACATTTATTGCAAACCCTTTAGCTAAATACAATTATTGCAAATAAAAAGGTATGGATGCTTAAAAAAAACTGAACATCAGAATAAGCAAACAAAATGCTGGACTAAGAAGCAAGCTGAAATAAATAGTTTGAGCAATGAAATGACAAAAGCTCCATCCCCTTAAAAAAAACAATTGAGAAGTTTAGTCAAGCTACATCAATTTTATCTAACATTGACAGAGTAGCAAACAAATTACATGGAAAAAATATAACCCTAATCCATGATAATATTTGAAATTGCCTATTATTACAACCCTAATAACTGTGGTGAGAGGCAATTGTACCAGATACTTAATTATGCTGTGGGTTAACTGCACAAATAAAATTATTATATACTCACCATATTTCTAACAGATGTCCAGCAGAGGTCATTGGTCTGGAAGCCTTCCACACTAACATAATCTGCATCAACTGATTCACCAACCATATTCTCATAAGTCAATCCATGTCTTTTTTTGAATTTGTATAGCCACCCACCACTAGCTTTGAAAGTTTTGTCATCAAAGGTTGCAGCAATACGACGAGCAGCAGCTTGCAGGTCAACCCCCCTCACTTGCACATTATGGGCTCGCTGCTGAGTAAACCATGCATGCACAGCTTCATTGACATCTTTTTTGCAGTTAACAGAAACTTGTGATCGCTTCTCAAGGCTAGCACTGGCTTCCCCTTTGCCACTAGTATTTTCTAGATCTGTAACCAGCTTGTGAATTTTACTTTTTTGTCCTTTTATATCATAAACAGTTGCTTTGCAGATATCATGTTTCTTCATAATGGCTGAAGTGGCCAGACCCGTATCAATATCATTTATTATTTCCACCTTCCTTTTCAGAGAGATAACACGTCTCCTTCTGGGCAATGCATGAGTGGGATTAACTTCATCTGCCATTGTAGAATACAGTGTACACAGACAACTGCAAAGGTAGCTAGCTGGCTAGCTAGCTATAGAGTTTAAATGAGAATAAAGTTTAAGAATGCTTCACCAACACTCTGAAAGATATGCAGATCAAAATAAGAAATTGATAAATCCCATGACAAGACAAAAAAAGAATGGACATCCTTTGCCTCATTGGAATGATTATGTCTCCCAACATCTTCTGTTATTGACTTGTAAAAAAATTGTTTAATTTGTTAGTCACCTCTCTTTATGATAACGATGTTAGTTTTAATTCCAAACACAACTTCCCCAAATAGCATCAGCTTAATCACACGGAGCTGTAAGGCAAGGAATGTCTAGCGGGTAAACATCTCCCCTTTGTCACACCCCTTTGCAGCTCTCACAGATCAGGATGGCCAGGGAGGACAGTTCAGCCATGGTGCTATATAACTGCTTGTTCACAAGCATAATGGGGCCCTGATATCCAAAAGTAATATCTAGCTGGTGGACATGGTATTAATAATGAGGCATGGTTGATACCTTAAAATGCTTGCATCAGCAACTTGTGTTGTGCAGACAGACATTACAGCCAGTGGAACAATGATGGTTGAAATCTGAGCTAAGCAAAAGAACCTCTCATGTTCTACTTGAGTTGACAGTAGCTACATCTTTCCCCATAAATGGGATTGTCAACTATCAATACTCCTCACCATGTCTCATACCTTTGTCTTTTACCCTTGTAGCCTCCTCCAGCAGCACAACAAGCCAGTGAGGAGAAACAGAACCAGGGAAGGCCAGCACAGCCATAGGCGCCAGCTATGTTAAACACAGGTATAGGAACTAAATAAGTGTGCACCATTTGCTGTCATATGAACAAACTGTATGAATGACATAAAATAAATATATAAATAATAAAACAGCACACCGTACAACAGAGAAGAACATGAAGACGCAACACACCCAGACACAAACCACAACCCAACACTCCAGCACCACAGTGATATCAAGGCATAAAAAAAACACTCAGGCACACACATGCACACGCACACACACACACATCACAACAACACCAAGACACAAACCCCTGCTGCACATAAAAAAAGTATGAGGTGAACTGGTGGACTAGACATGTTTTGCAAATAACATCAAGTTGAAACATATATTGCCTTCTACAACTTGTTTTGTTCAAATTATCATTAAAAAATCAAATTCATTATAGTAACTAGTCTCCAGTTAACAAGCAGCTATCAATTAATTGATTGTGGCAGTTGGACCTTAATGTGCCAAGATTCGAATGCTGATGAGCAATACATAGGCTGCCAGCAGCCAGGGTTGTACACTTTGAGCTCCTGAGCTGGCTTCATGTGAGCATTTTGCCAGGTCTGCCCCATTTATTGAAGTTGTTTGTAAAGAGGTGGATGAGGTCCGCAAGTGGATAAAACAATCACAATGTAATCTCAAGAGGTCTGGTTGATTGTAGCTGATATGAAGACAGATGTGTCCACCAGTGGAACAATCTGTTTGCATTCATTGTTGAGTTTTAAGTGGCTGCTCACAGATTAACCAGGGGCTAGTTGATCTTTGTTTGAGTTCTTCAAGCCCAGTCTGCACTGAGCATTTTAATTTTGTTGATTTTTGACACATGGATTTCTTGTTGGGATCTGTAACTGTTTGGCTTGGTCACATTTTTGGGAGGTTCCTGTGTTTCTTGAATTTGTATGTTGTGAGGATAGGACAAGTGTTTAGCTTTCTCCTCAGTGAGGACAAGCTATTTGTTTTTTTCTTCATTTATTCCAGTGTTTTACATAAAGCCATTTTTTAATCAAGCCTTCATTGCACACTAATTCAGTTTCTATCTTTGTGTTTGATGATTTTATACCCTGGTAATAAGGGCACACACAGCTGTACTGGCCTTCATGACTTCCTCTGATCTACCTTGCAGGTCAGCATGAGCTGATGAGGGGCTGTAAACGTAAGAAACAAAGGTGAGAAACCTGATCTTTGGTATGTATTTCTATAAAATTTATTTTTTTACCTTGGCAAATTACACTACAATCTTTTTTCCTTGGCATAGTTCTACTGATCTCTTCTGAACAATAACATTTTCAAATTGTTCAAATGTATTCCTGGAACAATCTTTTCCTAATATCTGATTTTGATATGGCAAAATTCCCTTATTAACAAGTTTTTGGGCTGCAGATGCAGAGTGTAATGTAGTAGAATATTCAATGGCAATTCTTCTTGAGCTTTAAGTTCTAGGTAAACAGGTCAAATATATATTTTTGCTTCTCTTTGTAAGCCTAGTTTTTTTCTTTTGAGATCCATCATTATTTCATCATAATCTCTTTTTTTCTCAGTTAATATTGTTTGTTCCTCCTTTGTACATTATTTCCAGGAATTAATCAAACTTTCTCTAAAATGCAGTGGAAATTTTACAAATTTTTTCACCAGAATACTCCCTTTGAGTAAGCATCACTTTCTTCATTGGTAATTCTGCAATTAAAGGTAGTGATGTAATAATGGATGAAACATCAGTGTCTATCTAATTCCATCTGCATTAATGTACTTTGAGATGGACCGAAAGTTTGGTAGCTTTTTCTGTCACTTTCTGATGACAAGGAATCAACTTTGGGCACATAATTTATTGCCTTTGCTGTGAGTTTAAATCTTCTCTGTGTGCTAAGTTTCTGATGTACAGATAGGTCGAAGTCAGGTAATTTCCCTATTAAATAGGCAGCAATATTTTGTATGTTACTAGTTCTATCACTGTTTGGGTGATACACTGAAGGACCACAACACCTTGTGGGTATTGCAAATACACTAGCACTCTTTTCTGTCATGTCAGTTAGATAAAAATATGCCAAGAAATATAAAAAAGCTAAACTTTTGGTAAATTATCAATTATTGTTAATGAACTAATAAATATACAAAAGAAGGAGACTAATTAATATCTGGAATTACTCTAGTTTCATGAATGGCCAAAACAGTATCCTTTTTTGTGTTGTGACACAGAGTTTCAATTTGTCCATTCTGTTCCAAAAGTTTCTTGATAGTATGATAGGGTATGGGGCCCAACGTTGACGCACTTTTTCATCACTTTTCATTTCCAAATAATTTGTGATGCTGGGTTGTAAGGCCTAGAACGTTGGATATAGACCCAAACAATAAGAAAATTAGTCATCTTTTGATAAATATCCATGAAAATATCTTCAGACTTATTTTTCATTGTGGGGGGGTAGGGCAGAAACCTGGTGTGTCAACACTTTCCGCAGTGCCCTATGTTGACGCACCTGGTCCTGTGTTGACGCAGATCACAAACATGCTAATTGGTCAAACAGTTGAAGATATAGAATCGCGGGCTTCACTTATGTTAATTAATAACATATTGTGTACCCAATACTCTGTAGAACTTTTCATTTATCGTATTTTTTATCAACAAAAATGTCAAAAAATATTTTGAAGAAGTGTCAAACATGTTTTTATTGGAATTTGCCTCTGTTCACTTACGGTTTAATAACACAGAAATGGAAGAAAACAAAGAAAATGCAGCAAGGAGGCTTGCTGCTTACAGTAAAAGGAAGATGCCTGTTGTTGCTGACTCTCACATGATAAAGCCTATCAGTCGATGTGCATTTGGCAGGGCCACAATGCCTAAGGCTGTAACTGTTGGAGACAAGGTGAGAGTGAGAGACAGAAAAGATATCAAGATGTATGAGTGTATTGTGGTTGAGGTGACCGAAAAAGAAGATCAGTGCAAAGTTCCCTACAAGGGATGGAAGAGCACTCACAACGAGTGGATCTTGATGGACAGCTCTCACATCCAGTATGATGAAGAAACTGAAGTGTCAGATGCTAGCCAGTCGGAACACGAGTCTGTTGGCTCAGTTGCATCTTTTGTGGCATCGCTGGAGGCCTACGGTTGCCCCGGCATCTCAGCGGCGGAAGTTCATCAAAGGACCAGCGTCGGCGGAGGCTTCCCACCTACACCTATGTAGTTCCAAAAACATGAGGCAGCAGTGGCCTGTAAGTCTGGGGGCTTGACTGGGAGTCGTGGGCTGTTTGCTGATGAGCTGGCTGCTGGCGGGGACTCCGCGGTTCATGGGCTGCCTGGCGGGGATGTGCACTGTCCTTCAGTGATGCCGTTCTTATGGATAGCTTCGTTTCTTCTTTGGTCTGCCGCGGGAAATTTCACGCTGGTGTCTTGTCTTGGGGTAGAGGAGGATGTTGTTAGTTGTCTTTTGACGGATACTGTCGGTTCGTACCTAGAGCCCCCGCCTCCCTCCGCGATGACCGTCATAAGGTCAGACAAGGAACCAAACCTGCAGGGCACAGGGAAAGCAGGAGAGCACTGGAGGCAAGCAAGGCATGAGCCAGTCACAAAGTGAAGAGACCTTAGGCACGGGCGGGCAGGTGAAGACAATGCGACAGGAAGTGTGCATGCCAGTCACAAGAAAAAAAACATGAAAGACAAAACTTACAACTAGAAAAACACAGGAAAATACAGAAATACATTTATATATAGGTACACAATTCAACAAACAATGGTATAGCTACATACATCCTACAACAAATGCACACACCCAAATAAGATCAACAAGCAAACTAAAAGGATATATTTGTTCATACCAGTTACCAAAATGACTATATAAAAAGGAAGCGACAGTCAGTCATAATAAAAGAAAAGAAAGTGTGGAATTGATGACAGAAGACCACTTTTAAAACTAGAAACTGTAGGAGCATGAACAACATCCGCTGGCAAAGAATTCCACAACGCTATTTGTCTACACTTAAAGAAACGCTTTCTCACATCTGTAGTGCATCATGGAGGATGAAGTTTCAACAGGTGGCCGCAGGTACGCGCATCAGGAGCAGTGATAAACATTCCTGACAACCCCACATCAACACTGCCTTCAACATAATCTTCTGAAAATGTTTTGTGGTATTCAATGAGATCAGATCTTACCAGTCTCCCATAAATTGAAAACAAATTCAAACTTGACGGGCAATTTGCATAGAGCATATCCGCAAGTCCACTAACCTTCTTGATCCAACGACGTTGAATAGATTCAAGCATCTTCAGATCAGCATTAAACTCCAAATTCCAAACACAAGAGCAATAGTCCAGTATAGGGTGGATGAGACACAAAAAGTCATACCATGAAGTCTGGACTCCAGTTAATATTGGACCTCATTAAGTTATTAGCCAGACCTGAAGCTTTTTGTGCTACACGATTATGACTATGAAACTTCAACTTGCTATCAACAATGACACCAAGGTCTCTATGAGACTCTACAAATGACATGATTACCACCCAAATTATACTGAACTGCATCACCCAGGTTCAACAAATCAAAGTTTCCACAGAAAAAACGCAACACCACACACTTGCTGGCATACATCAACAGGTTCCAAAATGAGGCCATATCATGAATTAGATTAAAATCCCGCTGTCTTATTTCACCCAATCTTTCTTTGGAAAACTGTAGGTAAATTTAAAATTATCAGCAAAGGCTTTAACCCCACATGACACAGATGAGGAGATGAAGTTGACATAAATATAAAACAATATTGGACCCAATACTGAACCCTGTGGCACACCACGGCCAGTGGCCCTAGGACCACTAACTGCTCCCCCACAAACAACTCTCATTTCCCCAGCAATCAGAAAACTAGATTTCCAGAACAGCAGCTAAGTGGACACCCCCAGACACTGCAACTTCTGCAACAACACAGAGTGGGACACACCATCAAACGCCTCAAAGACATCAAGAAGAACCACATCCACAACAAGACTGAGGTCCACCCACTGAGACATCTCCATAAGTGAGTAAGAGCTGACCCTCAGTTGACCTGCCCTTCCAAAAACCAAACTGATCTTCAGAAAGGATCACATTAGCCTCCAAGTAGGATGTCAAATGAGAAGCTATTATACACTCCATTGACTTGCAGCAAGCTGAAGTCAAACTCACGGGGCAATAACTTAGATGGTCATATTGAGATTTGGCTTTTTACAAGGGAGCAACCCTAGATAATTTCCACAAATGAGGTAAAGAACCTTCCTTCAAAGACATATTAAAAATTAGGCACAGTGGATATGCCAACTCAGAAGAACAAGACTTCAACAGCAATGGATGTAGATCATCTGGTCCCATGCTTGAATTACCATCAAGTTGAGAGAGGATCAACTGCACATCTGCAGGTCTGACTATAATGTCCTCCATCACATTATCACACACCTGGTGGGAAGCAGGAGATGTGATATCCAGACAAACATACACTGATGAAAAACTAGAGGCAAATATCTCACTCATCAAATAGGGATCAGTCACCACATCACCATTAATCATCTTCAAAGGACCCACAGAGGGAGAACCGGTCTTTTTCATTCGTGTATACAATTGGAATAATTTGGGCTTGGATTAAATTTGGTCAACAAGATAATGCTCATATTGGGAGCAACTCCAGTTAGCATAGTTCTGGCATCCAACATTTGGGTTGTTCAACTCTGAGAGTGCAACAGCAGTGAGCACGTGATTTTGTCCTTGCTTCAGATTTACTCTTCAACAATTAGGGTGGAGCAGATGCCAATAACGGTGGGCAAGGTTTACCCAAATGAACCGGCACATATCTATATACAAGAGTACAAAGGATAGCATGCATGTATGAAAAACACTAGTCAACAGTCAAAGAATCAAATTCAAGGTCCCAATTAACCTCTCTGAGAGCAGACTTTATTAGATTGTACTTTCCTCTACGCCAGAGGTAAGTTGGAGCATTTCCATGTTGTAACAAAGACAATTCAGAAGTCAAAACATACTGAAAAGTTAGAGGACAATGTACAATGTGAGGGAATGGAGGCAAAACAGATAAATCTCCCACCCCATCAGTCTCAGTTGATAAAACCAAGTCCAGAACAGTTCTTGAAATCAGGGTGGGTTCATTCACAAATTGGGTAAGGCCAATTGAATTGAAACATTCCAGGAACTCATGGTCAGTAGCAGTAACATAATCCAAAATATTTTGATTCCATTTAATTGATGGTAGGTTAAAATCACCCATTATGAGAATTCCCTGCTATCACAAAAGTTCACCATAAAACTAATCAGTCTAGAATTTTCCAAAAGACCATACGATGGAGGAAGATGAACCACCAAACAGAAAACATCCACATCTGTAAAGTGGACAGCAGCTATATATATTAGACAGTGGAGTATTGAGTATCAGATACTTCAACAATTTAGCTATGTAAATACAGACACCATGCTTCTGTGATAAGCCATCAGTATCATCGCGAATAATATCATAGCCTGGAATGTCAACAAAAGAAGGTGGAATACTAGGCAACAGCCATGACTGTGCAATTCCAAAAACATGAAGCTTAAACCTGTTGATATGAGCACTAAGGAAATCAATTTTATTCATCAGAGAGTTCGAATTCACATAGCAAAAATTTAAAATGTAAAACTCATCCAACTGATCCTTTAGGTTGAACTGCCTGGGGAAGGAATCAAATTTAAATGTGAAGATTTCCTACCACATTTACCCCTCCAAACCATCCTACCTCTTCCATTTGAGGAGCCTACAACTGCACTGGCTCCAATTGCAGAACTACGGTTCTGGTGTCCACGGAGGCGGCTCTGGTGTCCGCAGGAACGGTTCTGGAGGTCGTGGTGGCGGCTCTGGTGGCCTCGGTGGCGGCTCTGGTCGCCGTGGTGCGTTCCCATTTGCGGAGGTGGTGCTGTGGGTGTTGGGTCCATCAATTGTTGAGGGTCTCAGCAGTTGTCCATCTCCAGTTTTTATTGCTGATGATTGGTCAGGCCAATGTCAATAGTATTACAAACAAAATAATTCTATTTCAGATTTTATTTCATAAAGTAGGCCGGAGGTGTTTGTGATTGGTGAGACTTGACTTGTGCGCTCTGTTTGCTCTTCTTTTGTTGAGGTTCATGGGTTTTCTGTTGTAAGAGGAGATTTGCATACTGGAGTGAGAAAACACAGTTGTTGTATATATTTGGAAAAATCACTGAAGTATGAGGAGGTTAGTCTGGATTTGCCAAATGTAGCAGCAGTCTTTCTGGTTCAACTTGATTGTGGATTTTGGCTGTTTATAGACCTCCATCATATGGTGATCAGGAAAACCTTGATCTGACAAATGTGATTAGTGACTTCTGTGTTGGTCATGAGGTGGTCATGTTGGGGGATTTCAACTTGCCCTTGGTGAAGTGGTCGGATGAGTTGGAGCAGGGAGAGAATGTTGACTTGACGGATCAACTGTTTATGGATTGCTTTACATCTTGTGGCTTGCACCAGTGGGTGAGGGAGCAGACTTTTCTCTTGTCCGCAATAATTCTGGATTTATTTTTTACAAGCAAGCCAGATTGTGTTGGGGATGTTGTTGTTTCCGCAACTTTTCCAAGATGTGCTCACTCGGCAGTTATTTGTGATTATTTGTTTGTGAATGTCTTGGAGCCTGATGGTGCAAGACACCAAGCTTGGAAGTATTCTTGGTAACGGGGTAACTAAGGCGCTATTTCTGAAGCATTGTCGAGAATTGATTGGCCTATTGAATTTGTTTACCTGGGTGTTTGTGAGACATATATAGTGTGTTCCTAACTATACTGAGGAGTCTGATACTTACATGTGCCTCTTGCTGGAGACACGCCTAGAGTACCATGGTCTGTGAGGCCTCCCCACGGGTTGAAGGTGAGGAGAGCAAATGCATCGAATGAGTACAAAATTTCAAGAAGGAGGTTAGGCAGAAATGATCAAAATACTTTGGAGTCACTAGCTATCTTTCTTGATCTCAAATGTCAGTTCCAAATCAGGCTTTGTTCAGCCAATGTCAGTACCAGGAATACCTTATGCAACGGTATAGCGACTCCCCAGAGCTTTTCCATGCCTAATTACAAAGGAAGAAGAAAGGTTGTCTTGGGGTTGGACCACTTTGCAATGCAGGTGGCTGAGCTCCTGTTATCTGCCTTCTCTGAGGTATTTAGAAATGATGTTCTTCTTTAACCTGCCCCTTTCCAGTTATTTGATGGCAAAATGAGCAAGTTTGCCGTAAGGTCTCAGAATGTCCATGACGTTCTGGCAGGGCTCAATGTTAGTTCAGCAATGGGCATGGATGGACTCCACCCAAAGTTGCTGAAGGAGTGTGCTGTGCAATTGACACAGCCTCTCTTTATAATCTTTACTTTTTCTCTGCAAATCAGAATGCTCCCTGATGCATGGAAGAGTTCATTGGTGATTCCAATTATTAAAAGTAAATCTAGATATGATCCCCTCAACTATCGTCCAGTTAGTCTTACCTCTGTTTGCTGCAAATTGATGGAAAGGATTGTTGCTGCTGAGCTTGTGGACTATTTAGAGACTTACCAGCATCTTTCTTCCAGAGTTTGGATTTAGGAAGGCTAGATCAACAGAGGATCAGATGTTGCTGGTCTATTTGGATGTAGTTAGGTCTGTTGATGCTGGTTTGGTGGTAGATTTGGCCATGCTTGATTTTTCAAATGCATTTGATGTTGTTTCCTATCCCATTTCGCTTCTAAAGTTGCAGGCTCTTGGAGTTTCTGAGGTTGTGTTGAGGTGGATTGGTAGTTCTCTTCATTCTTGAATAATGTGTGTTTGCATTGATGGAGTGAATAGTGAGCCCAGGGATGTTCTGAGTGGGGTTCCACAGGGTTCAATCCTGGGTCCAGTCCTCTTTCTCATATATGGTAATTTTTTGATGGATGGCCTTGCATCCAAGTTTGGCGCATTTGCAAATGATTTTAAAATATATCTGTCTATCCAACATCATGATGTTGTTGGTGGTGTGTTTGTTCTGCAGGGAGACCTTGACAAAGTATTCCAGACTGCATTTTCATGGAATTTGTCATTGAACCCTGGCAATTGTGTTGTTTTACGCTTCAGAAGATGTTTTGCTGGTTGTATTGGTCCTGGTGCAGAGGCTGTTTAAACTCTTGGGGGAGCTTGTTTGGAGTTTGTCCAAGTTAATCGCAATTTGGAAGTTCATGTGGATGTTGTTCTTGAGTTTCATGGCCTTGTCAGAGTAGTTGTGAGACGAGCTGCTGGTCTTTGTAGCAATTTGCTTAGGTCCACAGTGAAGAGAAGCCCAAATTTTATGGTCATGCTCTTTGTGGCACATGTCAGGCCCATTCATGATTACTGCTCCTGTGTGTGGAATCTTGGTTATGTCCAGGATGTGAAGTAGCTTAAGTTTGTTCAGAGGAGGTGGACCAAACAGGTGCATGGTCTGTCTAAGATGTCCTACCATGACAGGCTGATGGCTCTCAATTTGTTCTCAATCAAGGGCAGGTTACTGAGAAGTAACCTAATAAAGAATTGGAGATTTCTGTGTTGTGACACAGGGGGTTTTGGTTTGTCCATTCTGTTCCAAAGGTCGCTGGAGGGTACTACGCACGGACATTGGCACAAACTTTCAATGCCCTGTTGCTCTGTGGATGTGACAAGGAGGTTTTTTAATGTTCAATGCATTAGGATATGGAATGAGCTGCCTGCTGCTGTTGTTGTTGAGTCTGCTACTATTTCTGCATTCAAGGCAGGGTTGACCGAGTTTATGGGAAATAGGTTGTTTGAGTGCTAGAGTCTTGTGTTCCCAGTCATGTTGGCGAGTCAGTGGTGTGACTCTTCCTGTTGTTTGTTTCTGTTATTTTTATATATGTGTATGTATTTGTTTTTGTGGTTTTCTGCTGGGTTGTAGTTGTGCTTTGGGTTTTAATGCAAGTGGCTTTGGGTTTGTGCTCTGAAAGCCAATGGCACCCATCCCTTCCAGCATTTTCCCGTTGTTGTTCTGCGGAATCTTTGCATGGCTGTGCTGGCCTCTCCTGGCTTGGTGCACCTGATGACTAGGTATGCTGAGCCCTTGGGGACTGCAAAGGTAAGAATCAATGGTAAAAATCCCATGGTGTGGCGGTAGGGATGCTGATGTAATCATACAGTAGCATACAGTAGCTATAGTTCGCGCCTACCTGACACCAAGTGAGACATTCTGGCTGGTCTCTTAAATGGTAAAAGGCCGTGGGTTAAAAAAATGGCAATCAGGTGGCTGCTAAGCGGCAACCTGGTGTGTATAGAAATACATACCGGGCTACATTGACTGTGTAGCCCACCAAAAATATCCCTATCAGTGCACGGCTTGTTCGGGTCATGTGATCTTTGTTGGTCTTGAACCAGCAGGTTTTCCATCCTTTTATGCCATCTTGGTGTAGTGGTATAGCACTCAGGTGGCCATTTGACTGTCCCTTTTCAATTTTTGGTGAGGGCTGTGATCTTTGTCTTGGTGAGCTTATAACAAATTCAGATTATTTTCAATTCATGAATATAATTTCCAGCAAAAAGTTAGGTCTGTATGACTTTGGGTTCTGGAGATATGAGGTTGCAAATGTTTGACCTTCTGTCTTTCAAAAAGTAATAGAGGTACCTACAGCTTTGATTCAAGAATTATCTCACATTTGCAACTTTTCCAGGTTAACACTTATTGAAGACATTTGTTAAAAAGATGTAACTACAAGAAAAAGCAATGCGGGTGCATGTAGAGTAGGAGTTAAGTGGCAAGTTAATAATAATCTGCAGGTCAATACAGACTTGAAACTGGATAAAAATAACCACATAAGCACATTTGAGACCAACTAAAAAAAAAATCTTCAATTAAGAAAAATAGCATTAGCTATACACAATTACAAATTTACTGGATAATTTTGAATAAAAAAGAACACTCTTAAAGAAGCAAATTCAAAAACCAGTTAACTGAACGTGCATAAATAAACTCCTAGGTGGAATACGCTGAATTTTCCTGAGTCCAAGGTTTGTTTCTTACTCAAGAGGTCAGCATACGGGATCGTTAGATGCACCGAGCCAAGAGAGGCCAGCACCCTCAAGGACCTCGCAGAATAACCAACAGGGAAATGCTGGAAGAGATGTGCACCATTGGCTTTCAGAAAACACACCAAAAGCAACTCATATGAAAAACACCAAGCACAACTAAAACCTTGTAAATAAAAATCATTTAAAAAAAACACCACAAAACCCCTAACAAGACTGAAAACACAAAGAACCCCTAGCCCTCAAAGAATTTATTTCTCAAAAACTCAGCCATTGCCCCCTTGAAAGTAGAAATGGTAGACAATTTGACAACAGCAGCAAGTTATTCCATATCCTAATGCACCAAACATCAAAAAAAAACTACTTGCCACATCCACAGAGCAGCAAATGTCACCGTACCCTACCATCTAGCTACCTGAATGAACAAAATAGACAATACTCTACAAGCGAGCTTTTGAAGCAAAGTACTTTCAGGTATCCAAGTAAGTAGGTATGTGAAGCTTTTCCAATAAATTATTTTGGAGATTCCAGGACTTTACTTTCAATTTTCATCAACCTAGTTTGGAGTGACTGGACAACCTGAATGCCAGGTTCAGAGTTCTTATGTGATGTCTCTATCACAATTTTGTAGTTGTCTGCAAATGCTTTGAACTTGTATGAAAGACCACTGAAGATGTGGTAAATGAATAAATATCAATCAAAAACAGCAGCAGTCTCTGAAAGAGCATTAAAGAATACCACCAGTAGCAGAAACTGGGCTGCTAGCAATGCAAATTGCACAAAGACTCATGCTGTCTTTCCTCTGTGCAGGCAAGTAAAGACAGCATGACTCACCACATTAAATTCTTTGGAAAAATCAAGTATTATGAAATCATAAATACATCCCTAACAATATATTTTCAACATCATTGTTGGTCAACATTATTAGATCCTCAGTGCTATGTTTACTCTGGAAACAATATTGATGAGATGACAAAATATTGTTGGTATCATTGATGTGAAGCAAACCAATGCCTAGCTTTCAGGTCTGTAATTCTGAGTATCAATTTGAAAATTGGCCTTGAACATAGAAACAACTGGTGATTTGTTCCCTGACTCAGGGACAGTTTGTGTCCACATAGACTCAGCATATTCAGGTGGATGCCATCTAGACTAATACCAAAATTTTGAAATAACACATTCTGCCAATCCTTGCCTGATTTTTCATTGACAATTTAGTTTAAAAAAAATTGTTTACATTGACTGAGTGGCCCACCAGAATTGTCCAAACATTTATGACCATGAATCTTTCTATGTCCAATACTAATTTAAAGGTGTTACAACAAACCCAAAAGTTGGTGCACTGACTAAAAATGTTCATGTGCCACTTTACCCAAGTCAAAATCAATTTTATTAAACAGGCAGAATATATTTTTAGTGTCACCACCAAATAAGGCAACAATCAATTGGAAACCCTGGCCACAGAATCAAAGTTGGCCTACCTAACTTAAATTTGACATAAAAATTTCAAGGACCTTGCTCTTTCAAGTGACTTTGCAAAAGTTCTAGGTTAAGAACACTTTGTGCTCAAAAGGCCTGACTCAAAATGTCCAATGCAGATCTGAATTACTCCAAATAGTGATCCTTGCAGAGTTCTAGAAAATTTATCAACCATAGAGTTGCATATACCTAACAGCTCACGCTGCGGAGTTTTGTACACACCTGCTAACTTCTTCTGCGGAGTCATTGAACAGGGGGGGGGAGGAGGTGAATATCCATAGTTGTGTAGCAGCAGACCCTCTCACTTCTGCTGCAGTTGAAATACTGAACTACAGTCTAAACATACATGCAGCCACATTTGTTCCTGGCTGAAGTGTGAAAAGCAAGGATAGTGAATGTCCATCTTTGGAATAATGGAGACATAGCTACATTGTCTCTTCCACTCTAAATTTTTGATAGTGGTCAACTAGCAAATGTCACAAAGTTCAGATCCTTGGGACAGAATTTAGTGGTAGGACAAATTTCAGCGGAGTTGCTGCGTAAAGTTGCGGCAGTTCAAGAAAAAAAAAGCATTCATTTCAATTATATAGGATAGAGTTATTAACAACAATATCCTAGCAAAGTTGTGAGCAAAATTTCTACGGAGTTATGTGTATGTCTGATATAAATGCTTTTTCCACCCTGGTCAGAAGGGGGTCTACACTGATTAAGCCTTGGTTTTCATTGGTATGGAGTCACCTAGTCAATGCTACTGGTAGCTGAAACCACATGGAATCTTTTCCAATATTTGCACATTAATCCAGGCCAGATTGCAGGAGTAAGATGCATCACCAAGATTTACTATACAAGGAGGTAGTCTCAAACCTCAGCTAAATCCAGAAAGGAAAATGAATGTAGTCAAAAAGATCTTGGAATCTTTTCAGGTATGATTTTGGCTGCCCATTAGTCACTCCAGATTCAGAAGGTATCTCGTGGCTTTTCCTTGGTATTTTTCTAGTTTGCAAAGAGTTAAGAGTGCATTGCCAAGATCTGTCAATAGGTGAAAAATAGTCTCTAGCATTGGATAAGGACCTTTCTCCCACATTTGTCAATAAAAGCATGAATAATTCACAATTTTCCCTCAGAATTGGGTAATAAGGTAAGCAATAGATGAAAATACTGCACTTAGTGTAGACGAGAACATTGGGATGACAGATTTGATCAACCAATTGAGCTAATGAATAAAATATTGTCAACTATAATGCAACATTTATCAAACTGGAGATGATTCTGAATGTTTGTAACTAAATTTATAAATAGCGTCGACAGGGTGACTCCGCGCATTTTCCAACTTTGCTACATTGAAATAACTCAAAAAGTATGGGACCCAGAAACTTTGAATTTACAGTGTGTATAGCTACTATGACCAAAAAGCACCATAAGTTTCAACATTCTATCATCAACCAAAAAAAAGTTATTTAAAAAAAAATGAGCGGCGAGCCATGGCCCCCCAATCGGGCTCATTTCCCCCACCAAACGGGGTGATAACCCACACCCCAACTATATCAATAATAGAAAGGAGAATTGAAAGTTTGAGAGTACCAATAGAAAGAATATGCCTATATTAGTATATATCAGTTGCCTAAAATAAAATGTTAGGTAAAATATTCTGTCTGAAAGGTCTTTTTGATGCTCGTCTACTGCTGCAGTCATACTCGACTGTTGAAGGGATTTTTTCCAAATTTCACAGAGAAGTTTTTCTTCACTAATTGCAAACTAACTTCCCTGGAAGTCTTCCTCCACATTTTGAACTAATTATAACCCTAAAGTAACAGTAAATGAGCAAATATTACGAAAAAATAAGATTTTGAACAATATGATATAACAAGTATAAAATGTATTTCTTCAATTCTATAGCAAACTAATTGCATTAACATGAAAACAAGGCATGCTAGGTAAGGTATCACATCTCTAGTGGTCTCATGCAAGTTCAAAGCATTTGCTGATGACAAGAAGTTGAACTTGAGATACTCGGGCAAGGGCACTGAGTCTGCCGTTAAAGGTGTCCAGTCACTGCAAAGTGGTGGATACAGTTGACTCAGTTGCACGGTCCTGGAACCTTGGACTGAATCCGGATAAGTGTGTTGTGCTGCGCTTTCATAGAGGTCGGTTTTATTTTGATGCTTTGGTTTCAGCTAACCAGTACGTCTTGCATGGCAGAGTATTGAAGTTTGTCCCTACACACAGAGACTTGGGTGTCAGTGTAGATACCGGTCTCTAATTCCGCCATCATATTTGCAAGGTGGCTGCAAAGGATAGTGAGTTGGTCTACTGTTTGTTGAGATCAACTGCTTGCAGTCATGGGAATTTGTCCTCTTATTGAGTATGCATGCCTGCGTTTGGAACGCTGGATATTTATTTATTTATTTATTTATATA
>SDVV010005538.1:0-19140 GCA_016164225.1 Gammarus roeselii | reverse complement strand
CAGAACATCTTTTTGTTCTCCTCAAAATTCTGGCACAACCGTCTGCCCCACCTGGCATCAGCGTCCCTTTTGGCTCTTCTCACCACCCGCTTCACCTCGTTTCTCCTCTCTTTGTAGATTTCATGAGCCACCTCCGACTTCACTTGCAACCACTCCTCAAACGCTCCTCTTTTCCGTGCCACCGCCAGTTTGACCTCCTCGTTCCACCACTCGCAGCCTTTTCTCCTGCACCCTCCCACACGGCGCGCACCACACACCTTCTTCGCACATCTCAGCAACGCATCCCTCTACGTCTCCCATTCTTCCTCAACGTCTCTAAGGTCCTGTCCTCTCACGTTGTCATATTACTCCCTCAACGCCTTCTGAAACTCCTCAGCTCTGCTTCTCACATTCAGTTAACTCACTTTCACTACCTCTCTTCCTCCTCCCTCTCTTTTGTTGCCCTTCCACCTCTGCTCCACTCTCAATCTACCGTCCACCAGCAGATGGTCAGACACTCCTCCGCCCTTCCCTCTCAACCCCCGCACATCCAACAGCCTCCTCACAACTTCCCTCGAAATCAGCACAAAATCCATCAGCGCTCTCTCCACCACTGCACCACGGGACATCCTTACCCATGTGTACTTGTGGATATCTTGTTTCTTGATTAAACTGTTGCCGACCATCAACACCTGCTCCATATACAGACCTATCAGGTTTCCTTCCTCTACTGTCATTACTACATCGAACGCCATACCTTCCTATCACATTCTCCACCACTCCATCTCCAACTCTCGCATTAAGGTCACCCAGTACAATCACATTGAATTGATCTCCAAAACTCTCAATGCACTCACTCAGGTCAGTCCAAAATTTCTCCTTCTCCTCTTCACTCCTCTCGCTACCCGGACCGTATGCACTCACAAATACCCATCTTTCTACGCCTAACTTAACTTTCACCCACATCAATCTTGAGGACACTTTTTTCACTCGGTAACGCTACTAGCCAACCGATCACTCAATATCAACACCCCACCTTCTCGTGCCTAGCCTTCCTAAACTCCAGACTTTCTTCCACTTACCAAACCAAACTCACATTCGCCCTTAACTTTCGCTAACACATCAAACTTCCTCCTCCCAAGCATCTCGCCAATCTTTCTCCTCTTTACTTCATTCGTACTACAGCCACGCACATTCAGCGACCCTAACAATACGATTCGGAGAAGCGCGAGCCTCTCCTCCTCCCGCTCGTCTTGCCGTCTTCGAGGAAGGGTTTTACAGAGAATGAGTTTCCTAGCCCTTCGCTCCGCCCCTTTTAGTCTCCTTTTACGACACGCAGGGATTACGGTAGCACGATTCTAGTCACGGCTACGGGGCGCCCTTTTAGTCGCCTTTTACGACTCGCAGTGGTTCCGATAGCAATATTTTACGCCCCGGCTACAAGGCTGATGCAAATGAAGTGAATAAACGTTAAGCAAATCAGGACGGGGGTGAAAAGGAGAGGTAGTGAGTCACAGCCTCCGTGCAGCCTGTGAACTTAGATACCTAGGGAAGGGGGTGGGAACTAGTTACAGTAGCTTAACGTGTTTCATGTTGTGATTGTTTCAGAGATGTAAGCTGGCAGCAGCGAAAACTTTCTCAAGCACTAACGCTACTTCTGGCATGAATAAAAAAATCTATCATAAAGACTTCCCAAAGAAATCGTAAAGCCGTACAGTAGACTACTGCAACCGTACAGGAGATTATTGCCGTACATAAGACTACCACACCCTAGAGAAGAACCACCACATTCGTAAAGAAGACTAAAGCAACCTTCCAAAAAACTCCCACAACCGTACAGACAACCGCAACCTACAGATGAACCACCACAACCGTACAGTAGACTAACGCAACCTACAATAGACTACCACAACCGTACAGAAGACCACTGCAGTCAGTTACCTGGAAGTTGCAGCGCCGGTCCGCACTGGAGTGGTGCAAGGTCCACCTTTGTGAAGGGACGTTCTGAGGGGACCCGTCCGGCGCAGGGCGGAAGGGGAGGCATGGGGGGAAGAGAGGGGCGAGGCGTGCAGGTGGGGGGGCAAGGACGGCAAAGGGGGAGCCGAGACCGAAGATGTATAGCGCTGCTTGATTGTGCCTGCGTTATCATTGGCAAACGGGAGGCTATCAGAAGAGTCCGTACTCGACGTCGACTGCAAGAAAGAACCAAGGTTAGGCATACAAACACGACAGTTAATTTAATTTCTACTACATCAAATATCTAATGTTACTGGTCACGCTCCCAGAAACCAAAATTGACGTTTAGTCCAAAAGATACAAGATTTGCAAAGAGTATCACCTTGTGACTGCAGTTGGAGACGGTCGAGTCATTCCTCCTTGGCCTCGTAATGACTGTTCCGTCCAGTTCACCCCCACAGTTACCAACACTCTCTTTGCCGCCAGTCGATGCACCAGGAACAGCCAGAGGCGGCGGCGGTGGTGGGAAGTCGTTCTCTGCCTTCGCTACAGCCACGTGAGATATTTTCCCGTTACCACTGACCTCACGTTGGTCGCCACTGCTCTTGGCAGAGGCAGCGTGTCCACCCTCACACTGGTGCTCAGGTGATGCCGGTAACATTTGTTGTTGAGGCCGTCGGTGGCTGTGGTGGTGGAGGATGTGCTGGTGGTTACCCACATCGTTAGGGGCGGGAGGTGGTGGTGGGAGGTCTGAGGCGATATCCGGCTGTAGGTTATTTTTGACGCCCATGTATCCGTAGTTGAGGCCTCGCCGTAAAAAGCCGTACTGGGTCTCACGGCTCTGTGAAGTAGTCGCTGCTGGGACGGTCGAGTTGGTGGAGCCACCTCCCTGCCCTGATGTTGCCATATTGTTTGGGTGGCTTGATGGAAGCGTGATGTGAATATTGTGTTTCAGATTGTTGCTGTTGTTCAGAGAGTCAACTTTACTGGTTTCACTGATCGAGTTGGACCTCCGAGGGGGAGGTGGTGGTAATTTTTTAGGCGTGCCCTGGGGAGTATTGTTGGTGCTGTGAGCATGGATCATATTGTAAATATTCTCCACCTTATTGGCGTTAATGATACTCTCACTTGGCTTGAGGCAGCCATTGGACAGACCGCCGTCGACAACACACTTCTCATTTTCTTTAATATATTCTGGAGCGTTTGTGGGGGAACTCTTCTCATTTTGGTTCATTTCTTGATGCACCTCCACTCTTGTTTTAGCGGTGACCTTGGCCACCGGTCTGAACTTGTTGCCAGAGGCGCGGTGTCGTGGTAAGGTACCGCCGCCCTCGTAGCTCATTATTTCATTGGTGGGAGTGATGTCACCGTCGTCCAGGGACCGCGGAGGGTAGGAATTGCCAATCGGAGGGAGGCTCGGTCTTGGAGGCAAGGATGAAAACTGATTGGACTGTTGCTGTTGTAGATGCAGCTGTTGTGGATGTTGTTGTGGATACTGTTGACTGAAACGGTTGTTTTCTGGATGGAATGTGGTATAGATGGGCTCTTCGAAGACACCGTCCTTATTTCTTCTCACTTGAGGATGGACTTGAACTGTGACGAAGTCAGGACGATACTGTATGGCAGGATGAGAATTGCTTCCAGGTTGGCCGACATGACCAGCATACTGACTATGATGCTGCAGCTTATTGCTACTGATGATATTGGTAGCACCATTATTACTACTGCTATGACTGCCGTGCTGAGAGCTTTGGCGGTGCAGCGGCGACCCAGGAACCACTCCGTGATGAGCGGTGGCGTAGGATCGGTAAACGCTGGGGCTGAACTGTGCTCCGTTAGGGTTGTAAGCTCCACCAGTCATCGCGCTGGGGCCGTTGTTGCCATTATAACTAGAAGCATAGGACTCGCTGAGGCTGCGATGCACGGCGTAGGCCTCGGACGGGGGCGGTCGGGGAGGATAGCAGTCACTGTGAGCTACCCGTTGGCCGGCGAATGTACGAAGGTCAGCTAGGCCAGAGTACGTCTCCCCAGGGCATTCGCGGGTAATGGCCACGATCTCCTGCGGAGGAGGAGGCTGAGGAGGAAGGGTCGATGAAAACTTCTTGCCGCCCTTGATGTCTTTGATCCTTTTGATTGCCAACATCACCTGCAAGAAGGAGAAATAATAAATAACTAATATTTGAGAATGGACACGATCAAAAATACAGTCATTGTATAAATATTTAAGAATTTAGGACATTTCGTCATAGCTACAATTGTTTCGCCGAGTCTGTGCTCTCAGGTTTCAACCCACCTTTTTCTGGTGTCCGAGCCTGGTGATTCCCATCTCCTCCAGGTCCTCCCACATGACCTGCAGCATCTGCAGGGGACTGCAGTAGCCCTGTCGCTGCAAGGTGGCATGGTACTCGCTCAGACGAAGCGCCAACAGCCACTCCTCCAGCGTTGCCTGCAACAAGCCGAGGAAAAATTAGGGACTCATGCTTAGAGATGTAAAAGAAAAAGAGAAAAACGGCTTCGCTCAAAGAAAGTCGTTTTTAAAATAAAAATTTTTGTAAGGGAACACAGATTTAAGCTGATTGTAGGAGATAGGTACAGTGATAGCGGAGGAGGGTCAGGCAGAATAACAGGAGACAAGAAAGACATATAGGTTTATTATTGAATTGCCTGCATGGGTAAGATCACTTCACTGTGGTTTACAATAAATATTCAGAAACTAATGAACACCGTTTTGATAGAAACCACCTAATTAAACACCGATGAAAATGGTCCGGGCTTCCCACACAACCCGGCACCGGTGTTACGCAATCAACCGAAACACCTTACCAGTTATACATACAGATACCGACACTAGGCCGCATCCCCCAGAAAGGAGGGTGGCGACGACAAGGCGCACCTCACACCCTCATACGCTCACACTCACACAACTTCGCCCTTTTGTGCTAAAGGGTCTGGCCGGTACCCCCTCTACATACACTTTGGGTCACGAGAGCAGTCCGAGGATCCGTCGTCAGCAGCAGGGCCCGACAGTTTTCACCAGTTTACCCCTGCCGCGTCATAATGGCCGGGCCCCCCCCCCACCCACCCACGACCATCCCGACCGCGGGATGCCAAGGGCGGGAAAGCACATCAGAGCAGCGTCAAAATCAACCATTCACAACCATTCTCCACTCACGCCTGTTCATTGCACGCTCTCTCGCCACCTATACATTCATGTCTCTCCTTCCCAACACCTGCTTCACACCATCCATCCACCCAAAATTCCGGTCTACCTCTAGGCCTGCGACCACTCGCCTTCGCATTCATCACCCTTTTCACCAATCTCCCTTCATCCATCCTCTCCATGTGCCCGAACCATCTCAAAACACGCGAATCCACTCTGTCCTCCAACTTCTCTACCATCCCTGTTCTGATTCGAACCACGTCGTTGGTGATCCGGTCTCTCAGCGTTACTCCAGCCATGCTCCTCAAACATTCAACTTTCTTCTCTCCTCTGCTCTCACCCCTCAAGCCTCAGCTCCGTAGAGCACAGTTGGGACATCAACACCCTCTTTGCTTTCATCCCCAACGTCCTACAGCTCATTACACTCTTTAGTGTACCCAGCACTTTACATCCCTCCTTCACTCGCGCCTTCATTTCAGTTCCACTAGTTCAGTTATCTCCACATGGGAGCCCAGATACTTAAAACACTGAACTTTCTCCATGATCTCTTCATTTAGGGTGACACTAATTTTGCTCGCATCGACAGTCCTCGAGCATCTCATTACTTTACTCTTACCGACGTTCACTCGAAGCTTCCTCCTCTCGCACACTCTACCAAACTCAGACACTAGCCTACATAGCTTCTCCTCCGAATCCGCAACCAGAGCCGTATCATCAGCAAATAGCAACAGGCTCAACTGCCAACTCCGCCCATTCGCTTCCAACAGTTCCAAGCCAGGACCAGTTATATATATCGAGATAAAAAGGTACCGCACACGCAGGTATTCACACCCCTATCTACCACCGATTTGCCCCACTCTAATCCCACGACAGCGCGGGCCGTAATTTGGCGGCACAGTTGATTGACGGATGACCACGCAGGAAACGCCTGGCACTGATGGCGATGCAGGACAACTGAATATTCATGACCACTGGTCTCTTCGGCAAGTTGGGTGACTACGCAGGAGATGAAGAGGAGATGACGAGGAGGCGCCTGCCAACTGGAGATGCAGGACAACTGAGATGCATAACAACTGGAGAGGCAGGACAACTGGAGATGAATGACAACTGGATATGAAGGACAACTGGATATGAAGGACAACTAGAAATGAATGACAACTGGAGATGAAGGGCAGCTGGAGATGAAAGGCAGCTGGAGATGAAGGGCAGCTGGAGATGAATGACAACTGGAGATGAAGGACAACTGGAGATGAAGGACAACTGGAGATGAAGGGGAGGCGCCTGACAGCTGGCCACTTCTGACAGTCTCCTATGGTGAGCCGATTTGGCCCTCCATCACAACCCTATCCAGGGCTGCCTCGCCCGACGATTCCAGTTGTTTTCGGTCCGCTGCCTTCCTGTGAACTGACTGGTGCTTGCCAGGAGAGTTTTGCCTACTTTAGCCGGGCGAACATGATGGTAGACCGTGGATTCGGCTCGAAGCGAGGGCAGCTTCAGACTGCTATAATGTGTTTTACAACTCGGACATATCTGCATCCTACAATCGAAGTACATCACATATAGACTTAAAACTAGTTACCAATCTAGATCTCACCGCTGCAAGTGTCGTTCCGTACAACGACAACCCTCCTACACTTACAGTAAACTAGATATAGATGTAATAGGAACAAACATTGGGCATGCTAGCGCCGCGGCTCTTAAACAATAAGAATATATACAGACGTCTATTGTCATTCCGCGCGAAGACAGGCATCAGGTGATAGTCTGCTATTTGTACTGTAAAGTTTTAAATTTACGCGAGAAGAATATTCCATCACCCTTCATTGGCAGTCTAGAGTGGCATTACTCTGATGCAGTCGTGTGGTCGTGAGGAGCTCGTGAGCAAGGGAAAGGCCATCAATTATCCTGTCAAGTGCACACACCATACAGCGATGGCCCGGACTAAAGGAATCCACATCGAGACATTAAAATAGAGGCTAGCTTAATTACAAAAAAAGTGTAGAACCTCAAAATTTCACCAATTACATTACATATTTCTCAACATCCTTGAGCCGCATGAATTAGTTATAAATGCACAAATTGAGACTCCGAACTTATAAGTTCATATGTAGATATTTGATAGCTGTATAATAAGAATGAAGCTAAAACTACGGGCACGATTAGATATTTGAGTGACGAGGATTTTTAACGCGCTCGAGTCAGCGTCCATCTGGTGCCGGACAATAAAACGGTCACTAGTACAGCATCCCGTTATTGGCAATTTTTCAATTTGATTTGAGTGCTTGGGTGTACGATTGCGTGAAGTTAACGTCATCTATCAATGTCTCTTAATAAGCAATTTAGTCTAAATTCCAAGAAGAGGAAATTAGTCGATGTATGCAAAATATGTTCAAGATTCCACTGACCGGGATGTAGTCCGGCAGCCCATCTGATATATTCAGCCTGGTGATCTCGGTCTTGAGCTTCTTCCTGTGGGCGGGCTTGGTGACGCCGATGGCATTAAGGTCTTCAGGCGTCATGCGAGAGATGGTGGGCATATCGTAGCCGGCATTCAGGAACTGGTCAGTATGTTCTTCGAGGTGCAGCTCAGTAAGCCACGCGCGCAGTACTTCACAATCCTGATGAAGGAAAGGATGATATAAATTGTGAAAAGTAAACTTTATTCACGTTACGTAGCAGTTCTAAATTACGAAGGACATTTCATTTCCGAGCCATATCTAGCTCGCAGCCTCAAACTAAATGTCTGCCATAACCGGCTTTCTTCTGCGAGAGAATGAGGCTGCTCGCCTCCCCTCACCCTGACTCCGTTGTTGAGGAGGTCGGCGACGTTGAGGTGAGGTGACTCGATGGAGCCGAGGCTGCTGCTGGACGAGTGGTAGCTGTGGCGGAGGCTGCCGCTTCCGCTGCTGCCAGCACCGCCTCCACCGCTGTCATAGCTCTGCCCGCTTAGCCTGCAGTGAGAAAATAAATTGCGTTTTTAAATATATAAAAAACACGCGACTCCGATTAGATGGCAAATAAAGGAACAAAAAATACGATCAGATTAAGGACAATAACAGGAATTGAATATCAAGTGCAAATTATTTGAGTGGATCGCTTTCCTCTGTACAATGGATTATTTTGAAGCCATTCGTCAACCCTTCATACATTACAAGGCTGTATTTCCGTTTGAGGGATACCGACCTAATATCTACTCTCAATAGAGTTCTCCTTAGACCATCACCAGACACCACGAGGAGCCTGGCCGGCTCAGGGCCAGCCAACTTCAATACCCATGTCGGTGCCCACAGACGCAAGTACCGGTGTCACGAGTGTGGCGGCGTCCCTGTTCACCTGTGCTGATGGTGCGGGAAGTGGTTGTGGTGGTGATGGTGCGTGGTAGCTGATGCCCGGCCGGAGTCGAGTGATGTGGTAGAGTGCCTGCAGCAGCCCGCCGACGACCCCCCACTGGAGGAGCCTGAGCCAGAGCCGGGAGAGCCGGACCGCACCGGGGACGCCACGTCTATGCCCTGGTCTTCGGTACTATGCGGGGGCGGGAGTTGGTGATGGGGGGAGTGCGGGAGAGGCTGGGATTTGCAGAGCAGGTGAGCAAACTGTGGAGAAAGTAGCGGAATACGAAGTCGATTAAAATACACTAAATATGAGTGTTTACTATCTAATTCAATGAGGGACGTTTCCAGACCCTGAAATCATGCGTGAATGACCTGCTCGATATGTTATAGGTAGCCGTGATAATGGGGCAATAGCTACAGACGAGTGATGAGACACATAACATTGACCGTTTGTCAGATGCTCTGATAGAATACAATAAGGACTTGAACCACTTAGAACGCAAATGAGCAAATCAAAACACAGGGTTAGTAACGCAGCAGACGACGTTGTCCTGGGAAAACACATTCGTTGTGCTTCCACACGACCTAATAAAAGTGTTGCAGACCTTCGTCAATGATTTGATGGGAAGCGCCATCCCAGAACACCAAAATGTAGCTAAGCAGCAAGATTAAACTTAAGAACCATCGCAAGCTCCTCCGTAGAACACGAAATCAATTCAGGTAGGTTGGCACACCTTCGCGTGCGATAACAGTGACTTTATCATATTCAAATAATTTACACATTCCACCTGTGGTACAAACGCACGCTGGTGCGTACAGGAATGCAAAGAGTTTAAACGCAGCTACATAAACAGATTATCGTCTCATTGCAATGTGGGGTGGAGAGACCAGCCAGCCTGCATCGCTATTTAGTTTTTACAATGTGTCGTATGGTCGGGGTTGTTTTTCTTTATTCATTGGAAGCTCGTGGGTTATCCATGTGTGTCCCTTGCACAAGCGGTTGAAGAACACTTGGTCACTTTTGTTGAAGGACTTGGTTTCCCGTTCTGCGACCGAGGGCTTAACTGGAAGCATTATTTGTCCGCTCTGTTGTCACACGTCATTCCACCGGGAAGTTGTATAGGAGTTGGTGATGGGGAACCAATCGCGGTTCTGCTGGTTGATAAATTGTTCTTGATTGGTTGACACCAGTTGAATAAAGAAACCTGCGAGCGCATTTCCTATTATTTCCACGTGACCAGGGATTCAGCAGAATTCGACAGCTTGGCATGTCTCGGACAGGCCAAGAACATGACAGAAGTTCTTCTGTCATGTTGACTACACCTGCACTGTATGCAATGGTAGGTGATAGCTCGTCCTCCATCTTCCAGAAGCCCATCTATCACACCTCGCTTCAGTCCAACACACTTTGAGACGGGGTGAAAAGATCTACCACAGTCACGACAGTCAATGGAATCAACTGTCAGGCTGCATCCACAAAATGCACAGGGCTATATAGAATTGTCAGCATCATCACCAACGCTATCTCCCACAAAACTGGCACCCTGAGCACCAGCAACAACCTGCTCACTCAGCACCCCAGACATAACGGAGCTGATGCTGTCGTCAAATGCAACACCAGACGAGTTAGGCGATGAATCTTCCCGGTTGCATCCATCATCTTTTAACAGACAACTTGAGGTCCTTGATAGACCATCTTGGCTACAGCTACGCTCACCACGCTGCATTCTAAAACTCTGGTCGCCATCTGGGTCGTTTTCACTTCCCTTTTTTCAATCTCGCTGAGACCCTTATTGAAGAACTTTCTCTTCAGCGGTTTACCAAAGCGTACCCTGTTTTCATGGTAAGAAAACCGATCTTCGGCTTTGATGTTACCCGTTTCTCCAGTCCCATAGAATATGATTGGGTACTTCTTGGGAGGTTTGCCACTAGGGTCTGACTGAAAAGGCTTCACTCTTCTAGGTCAATGAGGATGGCCCTTCACTTTGGCAAATATGAGGTCAAAGGTCCTGCATTTATGAATTCCTGTCATTTACAAATGAGTTTACAGCAGCAGGTTAAAGTTCAGAAAGCAGTAGCTGTTCAGCACAGGACGTATACGAACGGTAATTGTTAAAAATAATTCAATTAATGATATTAAAATCGAGTTAACCTTTGTCAAAGTTGGAAGCTGCCTATCTTTCCTCGAAAAGACGGTTTGGTATCGGCACGGGAACAAAAGCGATTTCGAAATATTTAGGGATTGTGAAGACGGCGGTCTCTAGGAGTTTAATCTCTTGGAGACATTTCACCAATGGTTCATGCCTAGAGATTAGAGATAGTAATTCGTCTTTCTTGAAGTCCCTGACAGTTCCATTGAGATATTGTGCTGTTGTTCATTTCGAACGTGGTTCACGTTCAGACCTAGATGGTCTGGAGTGGTCGCGTGGTTTGTAAGAAATTTCGTGGTTGTTGCGATTTTGGGTTTACCCAGAGGTCCTTGATCGAGAGCATTTGCGAGATCGCCCGCTTTCTGTAGAGCACGGTCTGTTCAACAGTTAGAATTACTGCGGTCACAGCTGTGAGTTCTTTGTAGGAGGAAGAAAGGGAGGGTGTCTACTAGTTATGTTTGCTTGCTAAGCAAGCGCGCTTTCTTCTATGGGAAGTTTTTAAAACTGGATGGTTTGCCCATAGTTAGATTATCGTTGGGCGAATCCTCGGTTGAGATAGTAAAATTCGATATACGTCCTGAGCTCGACGAGCTGTCGTTTGTGGGCTGTTGCTGGTTTTTTGCTTTGAGGTGGGTGGGCATGGAGAACCTCGAGGTCATCACCGGAATTATCGACATCTCATCGCCTTTTCGCTTGCGCATTAGTAGACCTCGCTGCATGGTCGACTGAGGGGGCAGCATCCATCGCCGAGTCCTTCAGGGCACCGGCGAGTTATTTCTAGGGACGCTAGCCTCTGTTACGGGAGTGGTCGTAGTGCTTGGGGCGGGTGTTGAGGTCTTGTTGTTGTGTTGTGTTGACGATATATGGGTATCGTCCGAGGGGTTGGGTTTCATGTAGATTTTACTGCTTTGGCATAGTCAAGGTGAGTTGGATTTTCATCGTGGCAAATTTGAATAGCTTGTCCCGGTGAAATTTTGAGGGCATGTGAATGACGGTAATTTCGTTTTTATCCATGTGCATAGGGGCAATCGCAATTGCCTGCCTCATGATGAAGTCATGAGCATTGGTAGCACGAAGGTTGGAAGCATTTGCATTTGTTTTCATCGTGCTTACCGGCGCACCTCCTGCAACGTTGAGGTGTGTCCGGCTCGCTGTATATATGTGATGGCGTGGCCGTATTCGAGGCATTTCTTGCACATAGCAGGCAATATCGCAACTGGGTAGTTTTTTTTAGCTTGTCCTCCCGCGATTAGTATGAGTTCCGGGGCGTCAGTTCTCGTGAAGGTGATTTGGTATGCGGGGGACCGCGAATTTCGTGATTTGAGCTTAGGCTAAAGCAGCTGCAACAGCACTCAGGTCAGTTGTGGGGAAGTAGTAAGACGTATAAATAGTTCGTTTGGTAGCGTTGAAGAACGGGTGTAATTCAACAGTTACTTTGTGTTTATCTCTGTGGCTAATTTTTTGTAGCTTATAGAGTTACTTGGTTGGAGTTTCACAACATGGGTCAGATACTTCAATGCTCGTCTGCGGACGTTTTCCGGTTGACCTCCTAGTTGTTGTGAGAGGGGATTCATAACAATGAAGGGATCAGTTGAGGGAGCAGATTTACTTGCACCGTCATCTATGAGCTTTAAGAGGAACTGGGGCGGAAATTGTGCTGATCTTTTCTTCCGAGTGGGAAGGTCAGGCTGGGGGGAATGCATCGAGGCTATGGCCTTTCGTCGACCGACCTTGTGGTCTACTTGGAATTGGATTTTTATTTTATTTTTTGTCCTGGAGGCAGTTTTTGTGTCCCGATGGGGTGGCCATTTACCTTGCAGTAAACGCGGGGGGATTCTTCAGATGGGCACGACTGGTCGTCTTGGAAGCAGCATGAGGATCTTAGTCTGCCATGACAATCTCTGCTCGTGTATCCGCATTTCTGTCATTTAAAGCAACGCATGAAACATCTGGCGAAGAAGGGAACCTTGGTTTTAGTATCGAAAAAAAAAATTATGTATTTTGGTGGGGTGGAGCAGATGAATTTTTGCAAAAGAGCAGTGATGGTGTTGCTTTTTGTCGCGGTAAATTCTGCAATTTTTGCTTCGTCCACACGTCCGGTGATGAACGTCAGATTTCTGCTGTGTGAGGTTCTCGATGTAAATCAAAGCCTGCCTGAACTCTTGGGGTATGTTTGATGAGCAATGATTGTGCATGATATTTGGTATATGCTGGTCTTGGAGATTCAGAACTTTTCGCTCAGAAGATTGTATCTACTTCAATGCTGAAGCTGTCGTTGCCGGTGGTGGTGATGTATAAGATTGGACGGCCAGCAATGGAGCACAGTTCTTCTCGTATCACGAGTGTTTTTCAAGTGGCCGGGAGGGATAGGGCCGTTGTTGAGCGGGTGGTGGTCGCCAAATCGGGAGAACGTTTCCTTTTTGCTGCATTTTTTGGTTCTTGGTTGTGGTTTTGGGATGGGGTGTCAGTGACGATATCATTTGAATCAGAGGTAGAAGCACACGCGTATTCCGTGAGTTATTCAACTTATACATTGGTTTAATCAACTCTTCCAGTTAGAGGTTCACAGTTGCAAGATTTTCTTCGAGTTTAGCGAGACGTTCATCAATTGTACAGGACCCGCTGAGCAGTTCTCAGTTTACAGCTCAGGAAGGTTCGTCAGTTTGTTTACGTTATTCTGGATTTCGAGCATATCCGTTAACCTTGCGGTGTGATAGTTTGAGTCTGGCGGGGAGAACGCTTTGGAGAAATTGGTGTTCTTTGGTGCCCAAAACTTTTTAGTCAACATTCTGGAGAGAGGAGTGCTAACCCCTCTCCGATGGTATTTGCTCCTGCCCATCATTGGATCTCAGGCTTCTCGGGGTTCTGTGTGACTGATGGTGGCACTTCTTTACACTTTGATTTGATTGTGTGTATGTATGTTTATGTATTGTGTATGTATGTATGTATATACCTATAAGAATAACAATTTTTTGGTGTACTTCATCATCGTTTTTGATTCAAATTAGGTTCGAGTTTAATGTATATGTGTAAACAGTGAATACCCCGGTGTGAGTGGAGGACTCACTTCTTCGTGCACCAAGGGGGAATGTAACCATAAACTGAAGGGGGGAGAGGCGGTGGAGGGGACGTTTCCTTAAATGAACATTTACACAAAGTTAGGAATCAAACTTTGGTGTACACATAGCGAGGACGGCTCGGGAATGCAGGTGAAACTGGGATACCCCAAGAGTCCTTTTGAGGTGCTTTGATGATCTCGCTTTCAAGAGGTGATGGTCGATCTCTACAAGTTGAAAACATTATTCTTTATGAGACTATGCGCGGTCTCGGAGCGATGTTCGGGTTAGAGCGGTGACCGGCTCTTAAAAAAATATGTAACATGGAAACTTAGGAGCTTAGTTGTAACATGGAACCATTGGAGCTTAGACGCGAACAGCGTTTTTTATTTTTCAAACTCATATGTCCCGTTGGATACGACAATGCCTCTGCGCAAAGCTGTTCATAGTAGCAGCATAATACTTGGAATAATGCATCTGCCTTTCCGTGCAAGGTTTACTACAGTGAAACATGGCCGCCACACCGAGATGCATGCCCTCCTCTAGTGTGTTTCAGTGTTTAAACTGCACCTACATCAACAACGTACTATGTAGGGCATCAGGAAAACAGTGTGTAAACTGCACATGCACCAACAACGTACTCTCTAGTGCATCAGGAAAACAGTGTGTAAACTGCACATACACCACCAACGTACCCTGTAGGGCATCAGGAAAACAGTGTAAACTGTACCTTCACTAACAACTTACTCTGTAGGGCTATCAGGTAAAAAGTGTGTGAACTGCCCCTACACCGACAAATTACTTTGTAGGACATCAGGTAAAAAGCGTGTAAACTGCACTTACACCAACAACTTACTCAGTAGGGCATCAGAAAAACACAGCTAATTCTAAACTTTGAAAGCCATTAAATGGTTTGAAACGATTGTCAAGGTAGAAGTCTGTCAGAATAGTGTCTCGTTTGTAAGGAAGCTGGAGAGACCGTAGCTGGCGTGTACGCTAAACACTGACAAGTCAGAACAGCACATAATAAGCAGCGATTAACATCTGGCAAGAACCATTAGGAGCAGGGCTGCTGCTGAGAGACACTGACCTGCGGGGCGCCGGCGTGTGTTCCGGAAGGAGGGGGCGGGAAGGCGAACTGCTGCCCCCCGGAGGAGGCGGGTGGGCAGTGTGAAGGTGAGGCGCCCCCGGTGGTGGCGCACGACAGGCGCCCCGTGGGGCCTCGAGCCCCGCTGTCCAGGCTGCTACTCCCTGTAGGAAGGAGGGGGAGTTAGTGACGGGGCGCTCCACAGAAGAAAGGACAATACTAGGCATGAAGGCTTACTTGAATGAATGCCATTAGAATAGATGTTGTCCGTCAGCCCTCACAAGCCACATCCAGCTCTTCAACGAAGCATTCTAGTGGCTACTCAGTTCGCATTGATATCTGGACAATGGAATCACACTCTTAATTGATAGTATTTGTGACTTGTGTAGTGCATATGCAGATAGATGGACGAATTCATAGACATACAGCTGTTTCCTCCTAATCTGGGGGATGGCAGGGTTGAATTGTCACGGAGGGAGAGGTTGGAACTGGCAGCACGATGTTCTAACGGTTAGACAGCTAACACGCGCACGATAAACCGACTGCAGGTCGTCAATATGAATTAGAATAGCCTGTGCTCTTCAACCTTAAGCTGCACACCGTTCATTGGCATTCCCAATTTGCTGTAGAAATTACGCCAAAATATTCATACGTCTTGTTCATGACTAGCTATCTAAGACAAATATTACCTACTCCTCAACCGTTCTCCCATAGCGCCCTCATCCTCGAAACTTCTATCCATCCCCCATCAGGGTGCATTGGAGTGTGGGCCCACTACTCCCCATACCCCCCACAAAGGCAATGGTTACACCGCCCGCCCTCTTCAGGCGGTCCCTCCTCCCCCTCGTTGGCGTGAGGGAGACGCCAGAATCAATTCAGAGCTCATTTCCTGTTGTGCGTGTCATCATCATTAGTGAGCTCGATCGCCCCCCTGGCTTACGTGGACGGAAGACGGAGACACGGGCGGGGGAGACTGGTGGTGGACACTGGACACAGTAGACAATGTGTCCCAATGTGTCTTATGGTATAGTGAATGTGACGGCTTCTCATGCGGCGCTCGGTCGCGGGTTGGTGTTTGCCGCAGCAAAGCCGCGCTCGGTAGCGCACTCTTTATCCTGCACCGAGTGTTGTTGCTCTTTATCCTGTACCGAAAGTTGTTTGATGTTGTGACACTATGCCATTTTTATCCATCCTAATTGTAGTGGTCCGCCAAAATGAACAGATTTCGGTACTAGCGAAGTTCTGTTGTATGGCGTTTAGTATGCGACAGAAGTGCGTGCATAATTTGTGATGTGCAGAAAAGAGCGTTCATTGCCACAATGGTTTCTAATTTAGTGTTCCCCGAGCAGACGTTCGGAGGTTGTGTTAAAGATACTCGCAACAGTGATGAACAATCGATACAATTTCGTATTGTTAAATAAATCGCTCCAGGAAGTTCAAATACAGTTAGCTAATACAAACATTTATAGATCAAAGTATAGTGTTCATACAAGTGCAGACGGAACATTACTTTCAGCGACCAGATATGCCATAGGTGAACTCTGCGTCCGATCATCTCTCAAATACAACATTTACGGCATCAGATAAAACTTTCAATGGCACATGCACCAGCACACTTCTATTTCTATGATATTCAATTGCAAGAAGAGGCGATAAAGAGCTTCAACTTTATTGAGACGCCCTTTACCCCGTGAACCCCATCAGTGAGATGCTCCTCAAGCAGCACACCGCGGCCCGTTGCTGTTAGGGCGAGGCATGCAGGACCGCACACCTTAGCCTCCCCATCAGCAGGATGGACGATGGTAACTAGCCAATTAGATACAGCACTAATAGTTACACTCAACGAGGGAGTAGGTAGATCAATAACAGGCGGGCCAGAACTAGTGACCCGATTTGCTGCGTCTTATTTCAAGACACTGCGCCTATTGATGCCACTGTCAGGCAGTGTGTCCGCAGTGCCAGACGCCTTGCAATTCCTGCAGGGTCAGCCCTGCACTGGTGAGTCTTCAAGTGGATTGTGCGACAGGCCAATGAGGCTTGTCGAGCAGCGGCCCCCGACCAGGCCTAATACGGCTCGATGAGGCGATACGGGCTGGGGCATCGGCCGGTCCGTCGCTGGCGGTGGTGCAATGCCGCAATCGGCCGGTGCTGAGGCGGACGCACAGAGAATAGCAATGCAGTTTGATGAGTGTAAGGAGCGAGGGGCGGCTGCTTGTGATGACGGTAAGGAGCGAGGGGCGGCTGCTTGTGATGAGGGTAAGGAGCGAGGGGCGGCTGCTTGCAGAGGGCCGAGAAGTAGCAGTCACTCAACTAACTTGCAAGATTTGTAACATTTGCAGGGAACAATGTTTGTGCCTTGGCCCAAGTTTATTAGAATGCATGATTCGAGTGAGGGCGGAGGACTGTCTTCTTATTGAGTAGGAAAGAAGCATCCTATGAGGCTGGTTGTATCTAAATCACCCAACACTGCAGCACACGATGAGGCTGGTCGTCTCTAAATCACCCAACGCTGCAGCACCCGATGAGGCTGGTCGTCTCTGAATCCCCCAACACTGCAGCACCCGATGAGGCTGGTCGTCTATAAATCACCCAACACTGCAGCACCCGATGAGGCTGGTCGTCTCTGAAACCCCCAACACTGCAGCACCCGATGAGGCTGGTCGTCTAGAATCAACCAACACTGCAGCACCCGATGAGGCTGGTCGTCTCTGAAACCCCCAACACTGCAGTAGCAGGGAAAAGCTTCTTCAATTGTCAAGCCAGGAAGGTCGTCCCACGCCTCCGTTTAGTCTCGTCGCACGGTGGGTGCAGCGTTAGCGCTCATGGCACCGAAGAAATAGGTCTAAACAGCTGAACACAAGTTACAAGGCTAGGTTAATATAGCATATGCAGTGTGATAGTCGATTGTTTCAGTAACTTGGCACCTAATTAGAAAAGTATCAGGACTATGAAATATATCTTTCACTTTATTACATCGTCTTAGTCATAAATACATATCAAACCATCGCACGGTTATATTATAGACACACGACTTTCTCTAACTTACTTCCGTGTACATTGCTGCCTTTGATAGCTGGCCGCCATTACAGCATGACACCTCTACGACTTCAACCTGCCCAATAGTGTTCCAAACAACTGCTGTACCCTCTGTAAGGTCGTAAAGCATCAGCGGAACCATGTCGGCGGTCATTTATGCATCCATTTATGATTCTTCGTCCATCGCACATGACCACGCAGTACTCGACTAAGCACACACAGACAACCTCGACCGACACAGTCTCCAACATATTGAACTTGTCTCTCTTCGGATCATTTATTCGCTAAGTGCTTACGAGCATTTCGCAAAAAAATGATGGAAAAAAAAGGGTTTACAAATACAAACAGATCAGTATGAAGTCGTTATCAAACCTTACGGGAGTAACGATTTTAGTACTCCATTACACGAAGGACACAAACTGCGTTACTTAACTTAGTCTACCACTTACAAACGGCATACACAAAGAAATAGAGCATGCGCGCCGGTTCCAGTGTCCTACACCGCCACTGCAAGGGCGAGTTGTCAGCTATCAATCAACTCGCACCAAAAAGACGAACGTAGAGTTATATTGTCACGTGCTTCTAATTTTTGCACGTGATGCTTCAAGTGGGTTGGCAGTAGAAAATACCATACGGAAAAAAATCGAAAATGGATGGTGGCTCACGCGGCATTCGAGAAATTGCTCGCAGAATATATAAGTTCTGTGAAGAACATGCAGCCATCAGTGTAGAGGGATGAGTGTACGCTTTAACTGAAGCGAAACAGTACTCGCGGGAAATGGGTGGGCTGTGGACGGTGTGCGCTCCAAAACTTCATGTACGGCATGAAAAGATTAATCCATCTAATTCATGGGTAGATTTCAGCTATCATCGTGCGAGGGTTGATATGGAGCCAACGCTGACCATTTGAGATGATGGGCAGATATTCCTCAGCAACAGCACTGACGCTGCAGTCACCATTAGGCGAGGAACAGCCATGACACACTCTTACAGTCTAAACTAGATTGGGCGAGGAACCGCCATGACACACTCTTCCAGTCTTAACTAGATTTCGTATTCCTCTGGAAACATATAATACGGTTGGTTTTGTGGAGGATATATCCCACATGCCCGGCACGGAGAAGAAGTTAATGTATATATGCATGTGTGTATGAGTGTGTACTTATGTACATATACATATGTATGTGTATATGTATGTTTATGTATGTATATATATGTGTGTGTGTATGTATATTTGTGTGCATGTACATATATGTGTATGTGTGCGTTTATGTATGCAGATAGTTAGTGAACCATCTTGTTTTCTGCGTGAGTGACTTTCTTGTTTTGGAACTGGGAAGGATGTGCGGTGTCTACCGCCCTCTTCCCCCCCCCCCTTTCCCCT
>SDVV010005537.1:0-19140 GCA_016164225.1 Gammarus roeselii | reverse complement strand
CCCCCCCCCCCCCCCCCCCCCGCCCTATCCCCTTGAACAATCAGTGCGAAATCAATAATCTGAGCACTTTTTCTGCCCATGACGAACCGGCTCTTACTTTCTTTTTCACGATACACAATATTATAATGCTGGAATATTTGTGCGGGAGTTCGTGTTTGTGATTTTGTGAAGTATTTTTTCTTCAGTCTGTGCTCGCTCGTGCGTGCACGGACCATATGCAGTTTCTGGGTTGACCTGGACTGCGCAGCTATAAAACCTTGTGACGCGTTGCGGTTGGAGTCTATCTAGTCCGTGAAGCCGTAGACCTTGTACCAGTTTCGACGATGCTGTCTGTGAGCACTGTCGCACGTGCATGTTATTCTTGGAGTTCTAAGTGGTTGGAGGCGAGGATTTATCTTGCCTGAAAAAATAAATTGTAGGACGTTGGGGATGGAAGCAAAGAGAGGGCTGTCTGAGGGTGTTGTTGTCCCAACTGTACTCTACGGAGCTGAGGCTTGGGGGGTGAGAGCAGAGGAGAGAAGAAGGTTGAATGTTTTCGAGATGAAGTGTTTGAGGAGCATGGCTGGAGTAACGCTGAGAGACAGGATCACCAACAACGTGGTTCGAATCAGAACAGGGATGGCGAAAAAGTTAGAGAACAGAGTGGATTCGCGTGTACTGAGATGGTTCGGGCACATGGAGAGGTTGGATGAAGGGAGATTGGTGAAAAGGGTGATGTATGCGGAGGCGAGTGGTCGCAGGCCTAGAGGTAGACCGAAGTTTGGGTGGATGGATGGTCTGAAGCTGGCGTTGGGAAGAAGAGACATGAATGTGGAGGTGGCGAGAGAGCATGCAATGAACAGGCGTGAGTGGAGAATGGTTGATTTTTACGCTGCTCTGATGTGCTTTCCCGCTGTCGGGATGGTCGTGGGTGGGTTAGGGGGCGGTCATTATGACGCGGCGGGGGTAAACCAGTGGAAACTGTCGGGCCCTGCTGCTGACGACGGTTCCTCGGTGCATTCGGGACCCAGAGTGTAAGTTGAGGGGCTACCGGCCGGACCCTTCAGCACCAAAGGGCTAAGTTGTGTGAGTGTGAGCGTGTGAGGGTGTGAGGTGCGCCTTGCCGTCGGCCACCCCCCTTTCTGGGGGATGCGGTCTAGTGTCTGTATCTGTATAAATGAAATAGATCGCGTAGCTGTAAACATTGTGTTGCGTTGATGTCGGAGCCGACTTTGTCCGTGTGGCCGTGGACCTTGTACCAATTTCGACGATACTATCTGTGCGCACTGACGTGTAGACATATTAATCATGAGGTTCTGAGAGGTTTCAGGCGAGGATTCGTTTTGTTTCATCTGAGTCTTTATCTTACCTGAGTAAATATATTGTACCACTACTACTGGATCGCGTAGCGGTAAATATTGCGTTGCTGTCGGAGCTGACTTTGTCCGAGTAGTCGTGAACCCCGTACCAATTTCGACGACACTATCTGTGCACACTGGCGTATGGACATATAACTCATGAGGTTCTGAGCGGTTGGAGGCGAGGATTCGTTTCGTTTCATCTGAGTCTTCATCTTACCTAAATGGATAAATTGTATTTATACAACTAAACCGCGTAGCTGTAAATATTGGGTTGCATCGCTGTCGAAGCTGGGTTTGCCCGTGTAGCCACTTACTTTGTACTAATCTTGACGATGCTACCTGTACGCACTAGGGTGCGTACATATCGCTCTTTACGTTCTAAAAGATTGGAAGCGGAGGTCCGTTTCGAGTAAGTTTTTTTTTTCGCGCACCATTGTGCGTCTGACATTGCCAAAATGTTCACTTTTTCTAACTTCAAAAGCCTTGTTTTGTTTTTTCCTTGCACACTTTGGCGTGCGAGCCTACTCGAATCAATGATCATCTAGCCCTACGGGGGAGCCTATTATGACTCACGTTGAGGCTCTGGTGGAAATGAGGCTCAAATCAAATCCCAGCCCTTGTGGGCGACATGTTTCTGGATTATACTATGAGATTTAACATGACATGATATTTTGTTAAAATACTTCATCTATTGAAGCTTCTTTATAAAATCGCAAATGAACTTCTTGCTAGTGAAATGATACTCCTTCAAAATCGTAAACGAAATTTTTCAATACTTCACCTAAATCAGTTTGCATACAGCAACATTCAATGCCTCATTAAGAGGTTCATACGGAGGACGGATCAATTGCTGTTTTACGACTAACAGATTATTCTGGGAAACATGATTATTCTGCTATGGCGGACGGTGTTTAGTTCACATTGTGTTTCATCCTGAACTCACGCTCATCTTGTAGCTAATTTGATATTTTCCCATGGTCAAGTTCAGGTATGTGTGTGAGTCCACCCTCATTGTCAGAGTTTCGGCCCTGCGGCTGTATCTGTAGCTTTCTTGTCCACGTTTTTGAATTATGTTTGAAACTTGAAATAAAGTGTGCCACATGACACCTTATCAAATATGTTTTTTACAATTCTCTTTAATTATATTCGATGTCATGGTTATTGACGGTCATTGTTTCTGTTCCAGGATGTCGACAGTGAGCGGGTCCGAATTGAGTGTCCTGGACGACACCTATGATGAGAAAGTAAACTACGACAACGAAATGGACGAATATAGCAGAATTTTGGGTGAGGACCGTCATGACGTTCAGCTGCACAATTTACCTGTGCTTACTGTCATACCACAGGTATCATGTGGTGCTTGCTGAGGATGACCCCGCAATATGGACAATTTAATCCTGCACCTGCCGGCGTTGAGAGGAATGTGGAAGAATGTCTGATCTTCTATTGGTGGAATAATGATTGAGAGTGAAACAGGGGTGGATCAGGAACAAAACAGTGTGAAGAAGAATAGATAAAGTGAATTGAATGTATCAATTCGAGCTGAGGAGTTCCAGCAGGCATTGAATGAGGAAAATGACTGCGGGAGAGAAAGAGGTGAGAATGTTGAGGGCGAACTCAAAGCGTTCATAGATGCGTTATTGAGATGTATGAGAGGTGTGTTGTGCCCGCCGTGTGGACGTAGGAGGAAGGGTTGCGAGTGGTGGATATCGCAAGGGAGCAATCCCCAGTCTATGTTGGTATGACTGCGGGTCATGTGGTGCTCGCACCGCAGCCACGACAGATGAACTTCGTCACTCCTGAGCAACCCCAACTCTTCCATATTCACCTCCGGTGCATGACTATGTAGAACCGTTTTTATCTACCGTCAGTTGGTGCAAAAGCTATGAAGTATCCGTATCTGTTAGTGCATAGTAGTGTCGTCTGTAGCACGGAGCGCGGTGGGTTTGACTTTGGTTCAATAGGTGGCGGCAGAGATGTGCCGGGTCCACGGTCGTCCCAACGAATTGTTTTCCTCTCATCCAGATGATGTTTAAGAGGGAGGACTTTGGTTTCCTCATGCAGATTGGGAATGGGAGCGTTCTGTGCCAAGCCCGTTGCGATGCGTAAAGCCGTGTTCTGTATCATAGGTCGACGGACCTGGCGGTGTTTGCGTAGGAAATGATAGGTGTGATGAATGGTTTGTATGGTATTGTCTCACCTTTGCAGCCCCATACAGCCCCGTCAACAGGGTATGTGGGCATGGACGACAGTATACCTTAGCGCGCCAGCAATCTTTAGAACAACACGGTATCAAAACTGCAGCTCTAATGGAAATGAGGCCCAAATCAAAATCAAAACTGCAGCAAGGCGCTGGTCAGATTGCGCTTGATAGGTCGACAAAAAACACTGAAGATAGTCAACAATTGCACACAACTGTCAAAACACAGAAACAAAACCTCAAAATCATTTCTGCTATACCTAGCAAAACGCGTACAACACTCTTCCCACCCCAACTCCTCAGCCAAGGCCCTCTTGAAGCCACGGAGGGAATTGCACTGCACCACATCAGAGGACAGACTGTTCCAGACCTGAACACAGCTAGAGTAAAAAATCTGCGTTTATAGGCGGTCCGACTGCGAGAAACCACCAGCTTGAAAGAATGATCACGTGTTCCAATATCTGGAGCTCGCTCAAACAGGGCAGATAACCCCGAATCCACAGAACAGTGAAAATTTTTCCAACAACACTTCACCAGATTCAAACGCAACAACCTCTTTCTGACCGAAAACAACTGCAAAGCTCTGAGCCTCTCACCAAAGTCCACTCCACATAGACCCTATATTTCCCTGGTCCACCGCCTCTGCACAGACTCCAAAAGTCTCATCCCTCAAATATCCCACATTCTACACACAAGAGCAGTAGTTCAAGATGAGCCTTATACAAGTTATAAACCAAGACACCATGAAAACAGAACTCCTATTGACAGTAGAACGGATAAGACTGGTTGCCAGAGTGGAAGCCTTTCTAACAACACTCATCACATGGAGGTGAAATCGCAACCTTGAGTCAACAAGCACTCCCAAGTCCCTGCAGGAATCAACAAGCTCAAGTGCCACACCATTCAAATTATAAGCAATTCCATCATCAAGCTACTCCGATTCAAGACGACCCCTGTAAATACGCACAAAAACACATTTGGCAATGTTCAGAGGAAGATTCCATGACAAGAAAATCGACTGCACCAAGTTCAGATCTCTCTGCAAAGAAGACACCCAGGCGAACTACTTGTACTTCGCGTGGGAAGCTCAAATAAAATTTGAAGTTATCAGTAAAAGCCTTCCACTTGCAAACCACTCCCGCTGCAACATGATTAACATAAAGCAGAAACAAGAGCGGGCCCAGCACAGAATCCAGGGGCACTCCACTTGTCACCTCCCGAAAGTCACTAACGACTCCCCCCAAAGAAACGCATTTGCCTCTCAATAAGAGAACTACGAATTCAATCCAACAATCCACCATGAATACTCACACACCTTAATTTGGCCAACAAATCAGAATGATTGACAACATTGAATGCCATGGAGAAATCCAGAAAAACCACATCCACCACCATTCCATCATCCACCAGATCAGCAACCTCACCATAGGTAAGCAACAGTTGATCCTCCGTGCTCCTTCCCACTCTGAATCCAAATTAGCCGCTTGACAAAATACCAGAATCGTCCAGAAAAGACACCACCTGCGACACAATAACCCGCTCCAGCATCTTACAACTAACAGAAGTGAGACTCACAGGTCGATGATTGAGAGGGCTGCTCCTCACACCAGACTAGAATAAGGGAACATGAGATTCCTTCCAGGCCCCCGGCAAAACTACCTGGTCCAACGACTTCACAAATATCAAAGACAAGGGCAACGACAGCAGTCAAGAACATTGCTTCAAAACACAAGGGTGGATACCATCAGGTCCAGGGGCAGAAGATGAATCTAAATTGTCTAGAACCTGGGAGACTAGCAGTCTCGTCACACAAATCTCACCAAATTTTCCAGGAAAAAATTGATGTGGGGAAGGGCCGGCAGGATCAGCATCCACAAAAATAGACGAAATGAGTCCACAAACAGCTGACTCATGTCTCTCTGATTAGCAACAACTTCACCAGATGGAAGCTTCAGAGGACCAACAGAAGAACAGTCCTTTTTTTTCTGATATAGGGGTGGAATTCTTGAGAGCAACAGAGAAGTTGTTGGCTAATTCCTGTTCATACAACCACTGGCTGTGGCGAGAAAAAATTCTTTACTTGAAATTGAGCCTACTAAACTTTCCCAAGGATACCAACACCTCCTCATGCCGCCTACCAAGCTCCCTCCTCAAAAGCTTGTACTGCGCCCAAGCCTGAGATCTACTGACCATCAGCTCCCTCAAAGGGCCCCGCCACCAGTTTGGCCGCGAAGCAGAGTCTCGAGTGGGAACAAACCTTTCAACAAGCGAATGGATAACTGACTGAAACAAACTATAATTCTTCTCCACAGTGCCGTACTGGAACTCATAATACCAGACAACGTCTGTCAAATCCTCTCTCATACTCATATAATCTCCACGAGACCACATGATCGATTTAAAACCAGGATCAACTGGAACCTCATCCATCTGAAAACAATACTCAACCAAGACAGAAGCATGGTGGCACCCTGGGAGAGGAGGCAAAACTGCCACAGATGACACCCGATCTCTCTCTGTAGTCAGCACCAGATCAAGAATGGTGCCCAAATCAATAAAAGTACTTTCCCTCACCCAAGGAGTGAGTCCAAGAAGAGCAAAACAATCAAGAAACTGCAAATCAACTGGAGGAATATAATTATTAAAAATGTCTACAGACCAATCCAACAAAGGCAAGTTTAAATCACCAAAACAACAACCTCCAAACCAACACAAAATTTCAACAGGAATTCGATCAGTTCAGCATTCTTCTCAGTTGAATAGGAGGGCGGACGGTAAGCCACCACAACTGAAACATCATAATCCGGGAGAGAAATGGCAGCAACATTGAGAAGACCTACTTCAACCGGCACCAATTTAAAATTGTTTGCAACATATAAACAAACTCCATGCTTCATGACTTCTTCCCACCACATCTCCCCTCACCAGCTGAAACCCCGGCAAATCAACAAAGGACGACGATATCGATGCAGTCAACCACGACTCATACACACCAACCAACTGCAAGTCCCACTGCTGCACCATATGACCAACATAAGTGACCTTATTCATAAGATACAGATACAGACACTAGGCCGGATCCCCCAGCAAGGGGGGTGGCCGACGGCAAGGCTCACCTCACACCCTCGCACAACTTACCGTTTTGTGCTAAAGAGTCCGGCCTGTACCCCCGCAACATACACTCTGGGTCACGAGTGCTGTCCGAGGATCCGTTGCCAGCAGCAGGGCCCTACGGTTTTCACGGCTTTACCCCCGCCGCGTCATAATGGTCGAGCCCCCCACCCACGACCATCCCGACGACGGGAAAGCACATCAGAGCAGCGTAAAAATCAACGATTCACAACCATTCTCCACTCATGCCTGTTCATTGCCCGCTCTCTCGCCACTTCCACATTCATGTCTCTCCTTCCAACCACCTGCTTCACACCATCCATCCACCCAAACTTCGGTCTACTTCTAGGCCTGCGACCACTCGCCTCCGCTTTCATCACCCTTCTCACCAATCTCCCTTCATCCACCCTCTCCATGTGCCCGAACCATCTCAGAACACGCGAATCCACTCTGTCCTCCAACTTCTCCACCATCTCTGTTTTGATTCGAACCACGTCGTTGGCGATCCGGTCTCTCAGCGTTACTCCAGCCATGCTCCTCAAACACTTCATCTCGAAAACATTCAACCTTCTCTCCTCTGCTCTCACCCCCCAAGCCTCAGCTCCGTAGAGCACAGTTGGGACAACAACACCCTCATACAGCCCTCTCTTTGCTTCCATCCTCAACGTCCTACAGCTCATTACACTTCAGTGCACCCAACATTTTACACCCCTCCTTCACTCGCGCCTTCACTTCAGTTTCCACTAGTTTAGTTATCTCCACATGGGAGCCCAGATACTTAGTACACTGAACTTACTCCAAGAGCTCTCCATTTAGGGAGACAAATTTTGCTCGCATCGACAGTCCTCGAGCATCTCATTACTTTACTCTAACCCACGTTCACTCGAAGCTTCCTCCTCTCACAGACTTTACCAAACTCAGACACTAGCCTACATAGCTTCTCCTCTGAATCCGCAAACAGGGCCGTATCATCAGCAAATAACAACTGGCTCAACTGCCAACTCCGCCCATTCGCTTCCAACAGTTCCAAGCCACGACCCAGCACACTCGCATTCACCTCCCTGACCACTTCATCCATATAGAGGTTGAACAACCAGGAAGACATCACGCAGCCTTGTCTCAGTCCCACTTTCACTGTGAACCAATCACTCACCTCACTTCTCACTCTGACACATGCTCGGCTGCCAACATAGAAACTCGGCACCGCTTTCAACAGATGTCCGCCCACTCCATACAAACGCAACACCCTCTACAGCGCTTCCCTGTCAATCCTGTTGTATGATTTCTCCAGATCCATGAAGGCCCAGAACACATCCTTTCCTTTGGCAAGGTACTTCTCATAGACCTGTCTCACTTCAAAAATCTGATCGGCAAGCCCTCTACCACTCCTAAAGCCACACTGTTTCTCTCCAATTTCGCAGTCCGTACAGTCTCTAATCCTTTTGATCAGCACTCTCCCGTACAACTTACCAACCACACGTAAGACTGATATCTCTCGAGTTGCAGCATTCATTTTTATCTCCTTAGCTCTTATATAGCGGAACAATGCAGGCACTGCGCCACCCAATCGGTACCACGCCTGCCACAAAACACAAGTTCAGTAACCTCACCAACGATTCGACAATCGTTACTCCACCTTTCTTCAGGCACTCTGTAACAACGCCATCCAAACCAGGGGCTTTCCCTGCTTTCATCACCTCCACCGCCTCCTGCACCTCTTCCCGAGTAAGGTCCGCAGCAAGTCTTGCTCCAATATCCGGCATCCGCGCACCACCACCCACAGCAGCAATGTTAGCCTCTCTGTAATTTTCGACATTCAACAATTCATCAAAATACTCTGCCCACCTTTTCCTTACACCACCACCACTTTCCGTCAACAACCTGCCATTTCATCTTTCACCGCCTCCTCCTTTCCGGTCTCTCCCTTTCTCCACCTCTTAACCTCTTTTCAGAACATCATTTTGTTCTCCTCAAAATTCTGGAGCAACTGCCTGCACCACCTGGCATCAGCGTCTTTTTTGGTTCTTCTCACCACTCGCTCTACCTCCTTCCTTTTCTTCTTATAGTTATCATAAGCCACCACCGACTTCACCTGCAACTACTCCTCAAAAGCTCTTCTCTTCTGCGCTACCGCAAGTTTGACCTCCTCGTTCCACCACTCGCAGCCCTTCCGTCTGTACCCGCCCACACGTCTCACACCACACACATTTCTCGAACATCTCGACAAGGCATCTCTGAACGTCTCCCATTCTTCCTCCACATCTTGCAGGTCCTGCCCTCTCACGCTGTCAAATTCCTCCCTCAACGCCCGCTGGAATTCCTCCGCTCTGCTTTTCTCATTCAAGTTACTCACTTTCACAACCTCTCTTCCTCCTCCCACTCTTTTGATCCCCTTCCACCTAAGCTCCACTCTCAATCTTCCCTCCACCAGCAGATGGTCAGACATTTCTCCACCCTCTCCTCGAAAGCAGCTCAAAATCCATCAGCGCTCTCTCCACCACTTCATCATGGGCCATTTTACCCATGAGTACTTGTGGATAACTCGCTTCTTGAACAGGCTGTTTCCGCCTACCAGCTCATGCTCCATGCATAAACCTATGAGATTTTCTCCACTGTCATTCCTACCAGGAACGCCATACCTCCCTATCACATTATCCACTACTGCATCTCCCACTCCCGCATTGAGGTCGCCCAGTACAACCACATTGAATTGACTTTCAAAACTCTCAATACACTCGCTCAGGTCAGTCCAATATGGCTCCCTCTCCTCCTCACTCCTCCCGCTACCAGATTCGTACGCACTCACAAATGCCCATTTTTCTACGTCAAACTTTACTTTCACCCACATCAGTCTTGAGGACACCTTTTCCGCTCAGTAACGCTACTTGCCAGTCGATCACTCAATAGCAACACCACACATTCTCGTGCACAACGTTCATCCACGCCTGACTTTCTTCCTGTTTACCTCTCCAAACTCACATTCGCCCATTGCCCTTTAACTTAGTCTCACTCAGCGCCAACACATCTAACGTCTTCCTCACAAGCATCTCGCTAATCTCTCGCCTCGTTGCTTCATTCGTACTACAACCACGCACATTCTGCGACCCTAACGGTAGGGTTCGGAAAGGCATGAGCCTCTCTTCCCTCTGCTCGTCTTGCCGTCTTTTGGGGATAAATTTTACAGAGGAGGGGATTCCTAGCCCCCCTCGCCCCGCCCCTTATTATTCGCCTCTTACGACACGCAGGGGTTACGGTAGCGATATTCTAACACACCCGCTACGGGGGTACACCATTGCTACGGGGGTACACCATTGCTACGGGGGTACTGGTAGGAATTCCTAAGACTACTTGAGGAAGAATACTCAGAGCGCCGCCATATTCTTAGCCGCCAATATTCAGTATTCTAAGCCCCGGATACAGGGCTCCCCTTTTATTCCCCTCCTACGACACGCAGGGGTTACGGTAGCAGTATTCTAACACCCCCGCTACGGGGGTACCGGCAGGAATTCCTAAGACTACTTGAGGACGAATATTCAGAGCACCGCCTTTTATACACTGACTGGTCCAAAACCGCGGACGGAGTGGGAGCCGCCGCTGTGTGTGGGGAGATCCCACTCTCGACCACCCTCCCACAAGAGGCCTCCGTATTCTCTGCGGAGCTCCACGTACTCGAACTAGCCACCTTTATTGCAGAAACATCGCTTCCCCAAATCCGTCGTATTCTCAGACAGTCTGAGTGTCCACATCCAGCTCAAAACGCTGCACTACAAACATCCCGTTCTACGAAAAATGCAGCACGATCTCCTTGTGATGTCCGAGACGGGTCAGGCAGTTGAATTCTGCTGGATCCCCGGGCACGCGGGAATAAGAGGAAATTAACATGCGTTCTCGCTTGCCAAACTAGCGTCTACTCACCAAGAACAATTTTTCGCAATACATTACCGGGACTGGTTTCCTATCATCAACTCCCATATAACATCCCGATGGGATGAAATGTGGCAACTGAGTGGACAAAAAATGCTTTCAGTTAAACCCTCAGTCGGAGAATGGAGAAACAAAGTTCACCAACAGAAAAGACCAAGTGTTCATCAACCGCTTGTTCACGGGACACACGTGGATAACTCACAACTACCTGATGGATGTCGACATGGGACCAAGCGCGCCACCTTGCCCCTGTTGCCACCAAGTGGCTATCAGCGTGAAACACTTACTGATGGATTGCAACGCACTCTCGGCAGCCCGACGAACGTTCTTAAATCCCCCGTGCAACCTGCAAAGCCTACTCACCGATCCAACCTCCCGGAAAATGCTTATCGCTGTCAAAAAATACACCGGACCATACGAAGCTGTCTAAACCCTAAACATCTATGCAAATGAGGTGGTCTCACCACCCCATTATGCACAGAGATGACAATGCATTTACGAAGATACGCGTTAAGTCTTTACTTCTTGTACGCACTGGTGCGCGAGTGTGCCACAGTTGGGGTGTGTACTTGTTTTCACCTTGACAAGATCAATCTTTTCGCACGTGAGGCCTTGCGAACTTACCTTAATCAATGACGGGGGAGCCTATTATGACTCGCGTTGAGGCTCCGGTGGAAATGAGGCCCAAATCAAATTAACGGAGTGGTCAGAGAGGTAATAGTCTCACTTGGACGGAGTAGTAGGGAGGTAATCACGAGTGTACCTGGTCGAAGTGCTGAGTTCTTAGGGCAAATGGACGGAGTTGGCAGCTGAGTCAGTCGCGGCTAGCTGATGATGGCGGCATTGGTGGAAAATTTGGAGACGTTGTGCAGGCTAGGGTCCGTGTTTGATAGTTCGTGTGAGAGGAGGGAGTTGCGAGTAAATGTGGGTAATAGTAAAGTATGAGATAATCGAGGAATGACGAGGCGAGCGGAATCGGTGACAGCATAAATGCAAAATTATGAAAAAAGTTCAGCGTTTTCAGCACTTGAGCCTTAATGTGGAGAAGACTGGACTATTGAAAACTGACGCGAAATCTAGAGCGGAGTAACTGTGTAAAGTGTTGAATGCACTGAAGAGTTTATTGAGATGTAGGACATTGAGTTTGGAAGCAAAAAGTGCTGTATGAAGGGGTAGCTGTCTCAACTGTGCTCCGCCGCGGGTTGGAGATCGAGAGCAGAAAAGGGAAGAAGGTTGACAGGCATGGACGGAGTCACCGTGAGGCATACGATCAATAATTTCGTTCAAATGAACGAGATGGTCCTAAAACTTGAAAGGCATCGTTGATTCACGTGTTATGAGATAGTTCAGACATATGGGGAGGATGAATGATGCGACTCAAGTTAGGTGCGTAGGAAAGGTGTGGGGTGCGTCCTGCTGTCGTCCGCTCCTTGCAAGGCTATTAAACAAGGTCTAAATACTAAACTATTTCGACAAGTTCTAAAATCAATGAGAAAAAAAAATACGTTCAACAAACTATTTGCGGAAATCATGCTACATTTATTGTACATGGCTATACACAGGCCAACATGACAAATATTATACATTTTCTGGACATTTTCTTTCTGTGTAAGCTTTGATGGATGTATTAGTTGTTATATGTGTAATATATGTGGCTAACTGTGAGTCTGTTAATTTAATCTTGTTTTAGTAGGATAGACATAAGTAGCGGAATGCAAAGAAAAAAAAAAGTGTTCGGTTATGTTGTTTGTATCGTGTGCTGATTGTTTTTTTGGTTTTAGGTCGCTAATGGGATGTTATATGCTTGTGAATAATTTCTATTGTCAAAAACTATCTTCGCGCGGTGTTCTCTAACAAGTCCGTTTGCATCCATCTAAAGCCGCCTCCTTTCTTCCCTCCAGAGAGTCGCGATGACCTGGAGTTCCCCGATGAGGTGGACACGCCCAGAGACGTGCCCGCGAGAGAACGCTTCCACAAGTATAAGCCCCTAGAGTCTTTCCGCACATCGCCTTGGGACCTCAGCGCAGACCTACCGCGAGAGTACAACAAAATTTTCCACATCCCTAAGTTTGAACAGTTCAGGAAGAAGGTTCTTGCTCTGGGGATGGAGCGAGAGGGATGTATGCCCGGGCAGTACGTGACCCTTCACATCAAGGCCGTGGAGAAGCACCTGTACCTGGAGCACCAGAAGACAGGATCTCCCCTCGTCGTCTTTGGTTTGCTGCCCCATGAACAGAAAATGTCCGTTGTTCACTTGTCAATCAAATCTCATCCTGATGGGCATAAACACCCTATCAAATCTAAAGAACGACTTATATTTCACGTGGGATTCAGACGTTTTATCAACCAGCCCATCTTCAGCGAACACACCGCTGGCGATAAACAAAAGGTGGGTATTTTCTGTGCCTTAACATAACTGATTTCGTACCTCATTCCTTACTCGAAGTGTGCGTTGCGGATCTTGGTCAGACCTTTTAGCGCTGAAGGACCGAGTTAGGTTATGTGCGAGTGCATGAGACAACTGTGAGGTGCGTCTTCCCGGCGACCAACGCCTCTTCCAGGGGATTCGGCATTGCGTCTTTGCATCAAAACCTGAACTCTCTTGCATGTCAGATTCGTACCGGTTTTTATGATATTGTGAAATTCCACTAAACCGGGACGATCTGAAATTAGTGGATAACATGAAAATTCTAGATATTTGGAAATAGAAACAAGCTATATTGAACCGATGACGGCCATTGCCGGGTTCCCCATTAATATCACCTTTTGGTTTGATGTACGAACGCCTTCTCTTGTTACCGTTGAGAGAGCTGGGAAAGCTCACGAATCTAAAATCTTATCGTGTTTCAGCTGTGTCGCTATTTCCATCCGGGCACGACTGTAGTGGCGTCCATGTACGCCCCCGTCTGCTACCCACCCGCCTCGACACTCGTGTTCCGCGAGAGGCCCGGCGGACGGCAGGAGCTGGTGGCCACTGGATCGGTGTACTCCATCAATGCAGACAGATGCGTGCTCAAAAGGATAATTCTCTCCGGACATCCTTTCAAGGTACGGTACTGACAATTTGAAAAACTTTGCATACGTGGGTTATGCAAATTTACTTCTGTAGAAGCCGGGCTCACTATTAGTAGAGGTTGGAATTTGCAACTCTTATCTAAGTGATCTGAAGAGTTGCTTTCAGTTTAACTTTAAATAAAGTGAAGCTCATGTGACATGTTTAATACTTCCTTATTGCTGATTTGTAATCTCTTGATAATGATTTGTTTGAATTTCCTTCTCTATCAGATCCACAAACGGTCTGTTGTGGTGCGCTATATGTTCTTCGACAGAGACGATATCAATTGGTACAAGCCCATCGAGCTGCGCACCAAATGGGGCAGGAAGGGAAAGATAAAGGAAGCTTTAGGTAAGTTTTTACAAAACCCTATGAACAAAGAATCATTTGATTTTCATGTAGGTAGATTTGCTTGTTGCATTATTTACTCCCTTGTTGTACGAAGGTATGACAATATTGTCGTACAGATGATATACCTAAGCAAGGCCGAGTCTCCCTGGAAGAAGAGTCACAATTGCCAGGCTTACCCACGGCTAGGCAATTGTGTTCTCAATGATGCCAAAGGCCGCGTCAGGACTCATACACTCCACTCACCAAATGGGGCAGGAAGGTCTGGCATTGTACGTTTCTTTTTTACTATCAGTCTGATATCTATCCTTCCTAATGCCTGCTTCACGACATCTACCTCGAGTCTTCACCATCCTAATACGAATCACGTCATGATCGATCCTATCAGTCGTCGCCACCCCTCCATGGCTTGTCCTTTCTCTGCGCCCTACGGGGGAGCCTATTATGACTCACGTTGAGGCTCTGGTGGAAATGAGGCTCAAATCAAATTCTCCTTTGTCTATTTTTCTGAGACTGGTCATTTCATTGATTTTTTCATTAAAAGATATTGAAAAACAAATATTTTTCTTTATAGCAACAAAGTTTGGCACTCGATGGATATACTCACAGCCCTTATAACCCCGAGTGAGCACCAGAATGACTGCTATCCCAGAATCATGTCTCTGTACCATCGACAAAAAAAAACAATTGGCACAAACGCTGAACACTACTATTGCATCATCTTTTCTCTAACAATTTATCTCAAAATTCGTAACATATAATTTTTATTTTTTGCCTGTAGTCTTATTTAGTCGTATTAGATTCTGTGTTCAATTTACAGTTTGCATTTTGTTATCGGAACAGTCTAATGAATATCATTCTATTGAAATTGGTGAAGAAGTTGGAGTACAGAGTGGATTCGCGTGTTCTGGGATGGTTCGGGCACATGGAGAGGATGGATGAAGGGAGATTGGTGAAAAGGTTGATTAATGCCGAGGCGAGTGATCGCGGGCCTAGAGGTACACCGAAGTTTGGGTGGATGAGTGGTGTGAAGCAGGCGTTGGGAAGGAGAGACATGAATGTGGAGGTGGCGAGAGAGCGTGCAATGAACAGGCGTGAGTGGAGAAAGGTTGTGAATGGTTGATTTTGACGCTGCTCTGATATGCTTTCGCGCCCCTGGCACCCCGCTGTCGGGATGGTCGTGGGTGGGGAGGGGGCCCGGCCATTATGACGCGGCGGGGGTAAACCAGTGAAAACTGTCGGGCCCTGCTGCTGACGACGGATCCTCGGACTGCACTCGTGACCCAGAGTGTATGTTGAAAGGGTACCGGCCGGACCCTTTAACACAAAAGGGCTAAGTTGTGTGAGTGTGAGCGTATGAGGGTGTGATGGCTCATATGTCAAATGGATTTATACTCTAAGCAAGGAAATATTATTGAATTTATGTATTCCTGGTACGTAGACACTTTGAAATTTCTAGTGTGCGTAGCTATTCCCTGCTAATGATAACTTAGTAATTATTTGCTTGAAGTCTGTCACTATTTTCCGATGTAATTGCCTAATTTTGGGGCTGCCACGCAGTAGTAACTGGTCGCCAACACTTATTCTCGAAAACATTCTACCTTCTTTTCCGCCCTCGCCCTCTCGGCTCGGTTCCGTAGAGCACAGTTGGGACAATTACGCCCTCATACAAGCCTCTCATTGCTTCCATACGCAATGACTAGCCGCTCATGAATCTCTTCAGTGAAATCAACAAGTTACTCTAATTTGCACCGAAATTTTCGCAAGTTTATTCATCGCTACAGTCAAGCTGATGTATTTAAAACATAACATCGTCCAATAACTAACTCTTCATTTAGGAGGATATTGTTTCTGCTCTCATAGTCATTCTTCGAACATCTTGCTACTTTAGCCCACATAACCTAGCCGTTTTCTTCACACTAAAACTTACTCCGATACTAGTCGACATAACTTATCCGAATCTGCCACACGCGCCGTATCATTGGTCAACGAAAACAGACTCGACTGCCAATGGCGCCCTTTGCTCCTAACGGCTCTAAACCTCGACAACTCGCGTCAGAACTTCGTGGGAGATGAGAACACCTTTAATTTAATATGAACAAACCCTGTAGACAAGGAAGAACCAGGGACGTATTTTAACCTGCCCCACTTCTAATGGTACCAGGCACTCTCGCCGCGCCTTACTCTGACACATGCTTTGCTGCATGCATGCTGTTAATATCGGAACTCTACACCTCATCTTAAGTTTCCGCGCACTCCATACATGCAAACTCGACATCCTAAACAACGTCGCCCTGTCGACCATATCTAAGGCCTTTTCCATATCCATGTAGGCACTGAACACACCCTTTCTTTCGCAATGCATTTATCACTCTTGTCGACTGCAAAATTCTGACTTATACCCACTACAACCCTTAAAGCTACACTGTTCCTCGCTAATTGGCCAATCCTTATTATCTCTATTGAGAAAAAGAGATGCAGGAGACGGTGGACTAGATAACAACAGGGAAATTTCTAATTTGGACGGATTGCCTTATGAAGGAGAGGGAGGGATGGTAGTCGATGGTTGGTGAGACTAATCAATCTGAGTATGTCTGACATGGACCAATTTAATGGGGCAGTGCTTGTATTGTTTTGCTGTTTATTGCGTAGATGATTTTTCGAGTTGCTGCATTCGTTTTTATCTACTTTGCAAATAACTAAGCAGGCACTACGCCTCTCAATCGGCACCACGTCAAAAGAAGCTTACAATTTAGTAGCCTCACCAATACCTCGACTACTGTTACTCTACCCTGCTTTGGGCGTTGTCATAAATCCATCCAAACGAGGGGCTTTCCCTTCTATCACATCTATCTCCTCCTGTACATCTTCTTTCGTAATATCCGTCATGATACATTTTAATGCGGACAAAAGTACAATATTGATGTATGTTATAATACGCAAGATATCTGCCGCCATTCAAGTCGTTGAAGGCGATAAGTGTAATGTCTGAACGCTATTATAAAAATCGCATATTTTCAGGCACACACGGTCACATGAAGTGCATGTTCAACGGCACGCTGAAGTCTCAAGACACCATCTTGTTGAACCTCTACAAACGCGTGTTTCCCAAGTGGACGTACAACGAGCATGTGTCGCGCTGCCCCCCCATGTACCGCCCGGGCACGCTGCAGGCCATCGCATGCGACAGCAGCGAGGGTGAAGAAGAAGAAGAGGGGGTAGAGGCCAAGAAGCAGAAGGATCGAGAGCTTATGCCGCCTCCTTCCAAAAAGCCCAAGAAAGTTCAGTTCAGCCGATGACGTGTGCTTTATTATTTATGAGGAAAAAAAAGTACGAAAAAAATATTTATTGTTACAACAGTATACTTTTATGGTTTTATTATTCTTCGATGTCAAGAATCTAAGTTACAAACTGGAGGTTGTTGCTCCAATAGTACGAACCTAGTTCATTTCGTATCCACAATTCTAAACAATATCCAAAAGGGTTCTATTCCTTGTACAATCGAAATTCAAATTCCACTTTCGGAATGATTGGTATCTGTCATCAAATGTTTATCTGCTAATTAGTTTTATGCATAGGCACTATCATACAGCTAGTTCTTCTCCGAAGGTGCTGTTATAAGTAGTAGTGACGGACAAAAGAACCTTCCACACGATGAGTTTCCAGACGATATTTCTTGAAACCGCAGTCAGGTAGATTTGCACTACTTGAAGTGGGGAACATGAACTTCAAATAAGGTTTGCGTTGGCTTCTCAGATGAAACGTGAATGAAGGAATTTAGCGTATTTCTCTGAGCAGATCTCAGTTTCTATGCGCCTTGATTAATATACTGGAGGAGTCGTGGACGAATTACCTCGCGTGCACAAATAATCTACACTGCTTCATTGGGGCCTGTAGTCTTCCTTATAGCGATTAGCTTTTTCCAGAGGTGATGTTAGTGAGTAGGCGTTTTAGATTACGAAGGAGCTTCTGAGAAAATTCGTCGAACCGGCGCGATTGCGTTGTTTTGATTTGGATTGAGCCTCATTTTCCACGTTTGTGTTGTTTTTCCCTCATTGGCCGCTTGGAGGCACCAGACCTGGTAGTGCGAAAGGTCTATCTCTTTGACCATTAAACAATTGCGAGTTATCCATGCGTACCTCTGCACAGGCGAGACTTTAAATATGTTCGATCCTTCCCTCAATCCTGTCCCCCTGTTGCCACATATCGTTTCACTGAGAAATGCTGAAAGGGCCCATGGTGCAGTGTTGCGGATTTTGTGCTGATTTCGAGGAGTGGCGGGGAGGCTGTTGGATGTGCGGGTTCCCCGAGTGAACTTACAACGAGCATGTATCGCGCTACCATTCGAGTATCGCCCGGACACGCTTGTGGCATCGGATGTGACAGCAGCAAGGGTGAAGAAAAAGGGGGCGGGTGGAGGAACGTCTGACCATCTGCTGGTGGAAGGGGAAGAAAGGTAAGGTAGGTGAGTGAACTGAAAGGGGAAAGCTGAGCAGAGGAGTTCCAGCAGGCGTTGCGGGAGGACCACGACAGCGCGTGAGAGCAGGACCTCAGAGAGGTACTGAGAACAAAAAGATGTTCTGGAGAGGGGAGAGTGTGAGAAGATCAAACCGGGAAGGAGGAGGCAGTGAAAGATTGAACGGCCATTTGTGTTGGAGGAGTGATGTAAGGAAAAGGTGGGCAGAGTATTTTTGTCGAGTTTTCTAATGTTGAGGATGTCATCTATCGCAAAAACAAATCGCTTCCCTAAATACGTCGTATTCTCAGACAGTCTGAGTGTCCTCACCCAGCTTTAAACACTGCATTATGAACATCCTGTTCTACGTAAGATGCAGCACGATCTCTTTGTGATGACCGAGACGGGTCAGGCAGTGGAGTTCTGCTGGATCCCCGGGCACGCGGGAATAAGAGGAAATTTGATTTGATTTGATTTGAGCCTCATTTCCACCAGAGCCTCAACGTGAGTCATAATAGGCTCCCCCGTAGGGCTCGATGATTATTGATTCCAGTAGGCTCGCACGCCTAAGTGCGCGAGGAATAAACGAAACAACGCTTTCAACGTTAGAAAAAATGTAAAAAATTTAGCAGTGTCAGACGCACGCTAGTGCGCAAAAGAAAAAACGCTTTCTCGAAACGGACCTCCGCTTCCAATCCTTTAGAAC
>SDVV010005536.1:0-19141 GCA_016164225.1 Gammarus roeselii | reverse complement strand
TATTCTAAAGGATTGGAAGCGGAGGTCCGTTTCGAGTAAGCGTTTTTTCTTTTGCGCACCAGCGTGCGTCTGTTATTGCTAAAACTTTCACTTTTTTCTAACGTTGAAAGCGTTGTTTTGTTTTTTCCTCGCACACTTAAGCGTGCGAGCCTGCTTTAATCAATGATCGTCGAGCCCTACGGGGGAGCCTATTATGACTCACGTTGAGGCTCTGGTGGAAATGAGGATCAAATCAAATCAAAATCAAATTAATAAAATCGTGGTTAGGAGTGATTGCCTTTAATCATTATTATTGAGCTGGGCGGCTACAGGTGGTGGCTGTGCTGACGGAGGGCGTGGAGCCTGGGGCGCCACGGGTCGCGCCTCGGTTGGGGAGTCACCGCCAACGGCGAGGCCGCTAGAGACACAGGAGAGAGGCCGCCCAGCAGTGGAGAGGCGTCGGATGCTGGTGCTGGGGGTGGGGGGGGGTTTGTGTTATTGTTAAATAACTGTACAAATGTTGTGGGTTGGGTGGCAGTTGATTCATTGACACCCATGTGCAATGTTTCTATTATCGTGGACACGCAGAGCATTGTTTTGTGTAGTGTGTCCATGTCCCACAGCTGCACTGGATTGCGCCAATGCGGCGCTTGTAAGGGCACCCACACGTGGGTCATGGGGATGTGTTTGGACCGGGGTTGGCTTCTATGTCACCGGCTTGGAAAAGAAGAGGGGGAAAAAACGCCGGTGATTGTTCATTTCCCCTTGTAGAAGTGTAAATGTAAATGTTGTTGCTCTGGTGTTTCATGTTATGTAGGTGGCCAAGGGGCCCGGGCGTTCTTTCGCAGAGCGACGACAGATATCGACGCCCCGATGCCGCCACCGCGAGCATCTCATCCTGCGACGGTCTGCTCGGCTTTCGTAGGCTCATTCATAGACGGCTCGACCCAAGTCATGGTCGGTGACATCAATGAACGCTTCTCAAAGCTGGACACGAGTGTGATCGGAATGCTGAGTGCTCTAGGAAAACTAAGCAAAATGATGGGCCTTTCCGAGCCGGAGACTGAGGAATGCTCAGCGCCCTCCAGCAAATACTGTGAGCCCCTCACCAAACTCGAAAACCTATTTGCAACTATGAGTACCCAACTAGAGGAGCTGATGAAGCGGATAGGAGCCAGGTGAACCCGTGACCTGTTTGTGAGCTTCCGCCTCTAACCTCTCTGATAACGTCGCTCTCCTCCCAGCCGAAACTCATCATGCCCGAACACCAAGAAATACAAAGAGGAGACAATCTTCTCGATTTGATGATCACAACCTATTCAACAACGGCCCTTAATTTCCCAACACTTGATAAATGACATTCGATGTCAATGACAGACCGGAAATTTGCCCATTTACACTACGAGAAGAACTGGGCTCCATGACTGGTCGTCCAAATCTCAGCATCATCGCCAGCGGTGACGATAGCTTCACCATTAAAGTAGACGCAAAACTTCTAAGTGACACTATGCTCTCCAAGAACAGAATATGCAACAAGCCTTGTACAATCATACCGCACGCAACTTTTTCCATGAGCTCAGGCCGGATTTACATCGAAAATCTCACGAGTGATGAAGCCAACGAGTTTATCACTGGACTCGTCCAATACGAGGAATGTGTAGTTGAAACGAAAATTGCACCAAAAAGAAACACCACCACGGCCCTTCTGCTTAAATTTAATGCCCCACCCACCGCCGAAACCAATGTTGCACCCTTCGAAAGGCGTCCGATGCGATGCTATAAATGTCAGAAATACGACCACACGAGCAGAGATTGTCACGGTAAGCAAAAATGCTCATACTGCTCTCAAGACGACCACGACAAACGGGACGATCCCTTGTCGTGCCTATTCGAAGAATCTCACTGCTTTTACTGCAAAGAAAACGACCACCCTACGTGACTCGGAGACTGCCCCCAGGACAAGACTGAGAGGGAGATCCTGCGATACCAAATAGATGACCAAGTTGGGCGACGAGAGGCTGTGGCCGCGATTTGCTCCCCCCCAGGCAGACCGTCCCACCCAGGAGAAAAAATCAGCATCAGCCCACGACAAACACAAAGTAACGGTCGAAATACATCTGTTCTTCAACGCTACAAGACGCATTATATACACTTCCAACGACACTCCCACAACTGACTTAAGAGCTTTTGCAGCAGGTTTAGCAATGGATTACGGAGTCACCAACGTTTCTCTAGCAGAATGGATCAAACCACGAAACACCCACACCCCCGCATACCAAATCACCTTCCCATGACGCGACACACCGGAATAAATAGTAATCCCGGGCGAACATGAGCAGTGGTAGCATTTAGGTTGGCAGGCTGCGATGTGGTTGGCGACATGGCCTGCGATGTGCAAGAAATGCTTTGAATACGACCACGTCATCAAATACTGCCAGCCGTATAAATCCTAACGTTGGAAGAGGTGCGCCGGTGAGCATGACCGATAGGACTACGGAGCCTGCCAACCTAAAAAAAAAAAAAAAAAAAATGCTACCACTGCTCATGCCTCCATGAGGCAAGAGACTGCGACTGCTAAAAGCACATAGACAAAAAAGCAATGGCAATCCTACAAACGACCGCATTGTCACAATGAAACAAGCCATCCAAATCTTCTACGACGAATACCCAAACTGCCGTAATTTAAATTACGCCAAAGCATTTAAATCTTCATCTAAGCCTACCCCTCAGACAACACTCATGTGCTGTCAACACAACCTATTACCGTGATCTCAACACCCCTCTCCAGTACTAACATTACCACAACCAGCTCAGCCACCGCCCTCGTAATAGAGAAGGGTGTCCCAAGCAATGAATCCACCAGTGCCCAGGAGAGGACTGCGATGGATCCTGCCTCAGTCAACCACGAAGAGAGGTCCACTAAAACGAAAATCAAAAGGCGAAGAGACGAAAATTCCGACGATGACGACCGCGAGGTACGCGACGCCCTCTCGCCACGAAGCAAAAAGATTAGCAACAGCCCACGAACCACGGCTCGCCTTGATCAGACCATTGAAGGACTTCTGACCGTCTTAACTGTGATCGCACCCCGCGAAAACCAAAGTGAGTTATTCAACCCTTTGCCAACATGCTCGACACCAGAACATCTCACAAGTGAGATCGCCATCGCCTGCTCGTGGATGCGTTGAAGATCTTTAACGAAGAACTGATACCCGAAACCACTGACCGACCGTGCACGGCACTCGACTCAAATATCCCAACGACTACTACTCAGCCCATCATAATGTTTAAAAAAACCTCCATAGAAGAGAAACGCACTCGCTCAAGAAGAAAACACAAAGACCGTACTCCCTCGTTCTCCTCCTCTTTCAAGATCACTCACAGCCAAGAACACAGTGAGTCTAGGAGATTATGTTCTACAGAAAGAGAACGCTCTTGCAAACGCTCTCGATCTAAGACACCTGTGCCTCATAGACACGAACATCACGAATGTTCCTACAAACCACACGACCGCTCCAGACCATCAAGATCTGAGAGTGAAACAGATCCGAAATGAACAACAGTACAATGCTTTAGTGGAATTGCCAGGGACTTAAATGCAAGAAAGATGAATTGTCCCTTATCTCCAACCATAAACCTTTTGTTGTAGGCCTCCAGGAGATCAAACTCCGTGACACAGCCACTTTCACAATCCCTCAATATGTCATACTTCGTCGCGATCACAATAATGTGACCGCCCACGGCGGAGTGGCACTTATGATTCATCAAAGCATACATTATCACCTCCTCCCTCTGAGAACAGAACTTCAAGCTGTCGCAGTGAAGATATGTATCTCAAGACCAATTACAGTGGTATCTATCTACTCGTCACGAAACCACGATCTCACAAAGGCACTAATGACCGATCTGCTTAATTAACTGCATCATCCCGTACACCTCCTTAGAGACTTCAACAGCTACCACGAAGTGTGGGGATGCGTGAGAACAGACCCCAGGGGAGTGATAATGGCCAACACCATAGACACTCACAACCTGGTCCTTCTCAACGACTGACAACCCACTCGAATCACCCTTGAAAGTGAAACCGCTATCGATTTATCAATCTGTTTCCCCACTTCAGCACCTCAACTTGTTTGGGAAGTATTGCCTTCAACACATGATAGTGATCACAACCTAGTGATCATATCGCTCCTTACTAACCGACCAAACAATCCCGACGATTAAACTACCGGGAAGCCAACTGGGAGGAATACTCGACACATGTCGCATGGGACGATGTGGTGGGCCTTCCCAAAGACATTTCGGAGCGCGACGTTATCATACATCTATACGAGAAATTCAAAAGTGCTGCTGCCGCATGCATTCCCCAATATTTACTCTCAACATTTTTCACAAAACCTTGGTGGTGCCTGGAGCTACAAAAAGCAATGGACCGGTGCGAAAGGATGCACGTTCCTGGGAAAACGTGCCGTGCACGTTCCCCCAGGAACCGAGCAGCCTGGAAAAGGGAAACTGCCGTGTTGCGCAAACTTCACCTGGAGAAAAAGCGAAAAAGCTGGACACAATTTGTTAACACAATCAATCGATACACCCCTCTTTCCCAAGTGTGGGTACAAATCAGACTTATCCAAGGTCGTCCAGAGCGACCTATCCACATCTTGTCCGACGGCGATACTGTCTATTCTTCATATGTGGACATCGAGGATAAACTAGCTTAGACTTTCAGCCAGGTATCTCAATCAACAGATTACACGGCGTCTTTTCAACGAGAAAAAAATAAGAGAAAGTGAGCATATCGACTTCACTTCCGCAAATGAAGAATTCTACAACAAACCTTTCTCCCTCCATGAACTTTAGTATGCTATCGACCACACTCACGAATCCTCACCCGGGCCGGACCGAGTGCACATCATTATGATCAAACACCTCCCTGACAGTACTCTCCAACACCTACGAAATGAGTTAATACGAATACGTTGTATTCAAACTCATTCTTTCCCGATCAATGGCGGGAATCCGTAATTATCCCGAAACACAAACCCGGAAAATGCCACAGCGACCCGCATAACTACCGTCCCATTGCCGTAACTAGCGTCCTATGTAAGACTATGGAAAGAATGATAAACTCACGCCTAGTCGACTACCTTGAAATGCATGCAGGCTTTAATAACATCCAGTGCGGTTGCCGTAAGCGCCACTCCACAACGGATCACCTCGTACGACTAGAATCAGATATTGGACAGGCCTTCGTACGAAGAGAACATATGCTTTCCATATTTTCCGACGTTGAAAAAGCAAACGATACAGATACAGACAATACGCATCCCCAGAAAGGGGGGTGGCCGACGGCAAGGCGCACCTCACACCTTCATACGCTCACACTCATACAACTTAGCCCTTTTGTGCTAAAGGGTTCGGCCGGTACCCCCTCAACATACACTCTGGGTCACAAGTGCAGTCAGAGGGTCCGTCGTCAGCAGCAGGGCCCGACAGTTCTCACTGGTTTACCCCCGCCGCGTCCTAATGGCCAGGCCCCTCCCACCCACGACCATCCCGACAGCGGGATGCCAAGGGCGGGAGAGCACATCACAGCAGCGTCAAAATCAACCATTCACAACAATTCTCCACTAACGCCTGTTCATTGCACGCTCTCTCGCCACCTCCACATTCATGTCTCTCCTTCCTAACGCCTGCTTCACACCATCCATCCACCCAAACTTCGGCCTACCTCTAGGCCTGCAACCACTCGCCTCCGCATTCATCAACCTTTTCACCAATCTCCCTTCGTCCATCCTCTCCATGTGCCCGAACCATCTCAGAACACGTGAATCCACTCTGTCCTCCAACTTCTTTACCATCCCTGTTCTGATTCGAACCACGTCGATGGTGATCCGGTCTCTCAGCGTTACTCCAGCCATGCTCCTCAAATATTCAACCTTCTTTCCTCTGCTCTCACCCCCCAAGTCTCGGCTCCGTAGAGCTGCAAAGCTACTAACTGAGTTGTTTTGCAGAGTTCTGCAACAAAGGCTTCACAATTTCCCGCTAAGCCAAAACAATTCAGAGAAGCAATTCAAACTTCTGTTCTGCTACCGTTATTGACCTCCCATTATATAGCTGCCGCGCCCTGCACTGGATCCCTTACGCGCCTGCTACTCTTTACCTGTATCTCCCTAATCCGTTCACTAACATCTGCTTCACTTTGTTCATCTGTCAGGTCGTAGTCTTTTAGTCAGCGCACGTTGGTCTTAACTAGCTGTAGACAGGTTCTCTCTTCCCAAATGTTCTCGTCAAAGAGCACGGACTCAAGTAGATTTGCGTGCCAATATATCTCAAAGGGTGACGTGTTCCCTCTTGTGCTCAGACGTTTTTTGCTCTTGAACGATGTTTCTTCGCCAACATGCTGCTTCACACGTTCCTTCATTCTTTTTAGAGGGAACCTACTTCCAGGATACGGTAGTGACGCGAAGAGTTTCGCAGTGCCATTAGCCGCGAAACTTTCCGGAAGGGTACGCCCATTACCTAACTTCACGTTAGGGTTCTTCTTCGACGATTTTTTCTTCCTAATTGCCGACACATCTTGAATCCCTCCTGATTGCTCGGCAACGTTTGCTCATCATCTTTAGTGCTTGAGTCGCGACTTTGTGAATATATTTTCTGTCGTACCATGTCACTGTATTGGCGGACGTGGGTTGTCCGCCTTCAGCTGTTGTTTAGGTAGTGATGTCGGTGGTGGTAGGGGCTCAGTGGTGTCAATGATGGTGATTGTGCCCGCGAGAGCGAGAGAGGAGGTAACTAAGTTCGTGGTTGTGGTATCAGTGATGGTTGCGTTGGTGGTGGTGGTGAGGCCGGCTAAACAGCTGGTAACGGTATCAGACGCGGCTTTGCCAATCGTACGACCACTCTGAAGGCCTTCAGTTGCCATCGGTGCATGGATACTTTCTAAGATATTGAACGATTTTTGTCTGCAAGCATTGTTGCAATGCACATTTCTATCTTTGATATCCTATCAGCATTGCAGTCACAACTGCGAGGGACTTTGGCAAAGATTAGTACCTCATTTAGTGCCTGTTGAATCTTCTTAATTGCTTCAGCGCGAGACGACATTTCAATCCTGACGTCACCGGTTTGCGCAATAATATGAGCTGCATCTATATTTCTCAAGTCAACAGATGGGACTTCATCAATGTCACTGCTGCAAATAGCGGAATACGTGGGTCACCTTCATTCATCGGACGTAGAATAGTCTTTATAGCAGTCTGAGGCGCTGTCGAGGCACCTCGACGTGACGACAGTCTCTCTCCGCTACTAGATGGCGCTGTCTCTGGAGCCTGGTGATGAACATTCACATACAATGGCAAAGCCTCCTTCGCTGCCTCTGCACCGTATGTTGTCTTGGCTATTTCAACCAGATCGTCTATCGGAATGACGTATCTCTCTGCTCATAGAAAACATGGTACATCATTTACATGTACGTTGTTCTCACGTGCACTGCTGACATCCTTGCCTTTTGGTGCTATCTCTCACTGTGTTCGTATTTCAGGTTTCAAGCCACAAGCTCTGTAGGTATTACCCTTGTGTCATTTTCATTTGGTGGCCTGTGTCAAGAGTTCAGCTGACAAAACACAGTCTTCAATTAGGACCTCTCTTGTTCAGAGCCCATAAGAAGAATCAAAATGTGCACCAGGATCTTATACACAACATGCACAGTGCATCAGCACAAATATAATCACCACCCTCTGAACGGGTCACAAACTCTGATAGCACAAAGCACCGCCGAAGCTAGTGTAATCGTTGTGATTCGTTGTGATTGTATGTAGTATTTAAATGTGTACCGTTCAATGGTTTTGATATTGCTAACAAATTTGGCTATCAGGCCTCAAGGGATGTGTTATATTGTATATGGTTGAACAATGAAGTAAATATCTCATTGATACTTTGCTGCAATTGGTTATTACATCTCCACACTAATCACAATCGCCCCTGTCAACTACCCTCGGTGTTAACTGACGTCTCATCTATTTTAATGTCTCAATCGTTTAAGTAGAAACTACAAGTGTGCTATGTTTTTCGATGAATAATATGTAGCCTCTCATTTTCAGAAAAGTAAAATCGATGAAAAAATAATTAAATTCAATAATTCAACCAATTACTACCGTACCATTTTTATGTTACAATTGCTGTCGTAAAAGGTAGCAGAGTTCTTTATTAGTTTCTAGTAGAAATAGGTCCACATGAACTTTGTGCTCCCCGACTGAATTGAAGTCTACTGAATAGCATCTATATATGTAGGTAGGCGTGTGTGCGCGTATGAATGTGTATTTGTATGCGTACATGTATATGTACATGTATGATCGTATTCTGGGAATTCCATTCAGTTCCATGATGACGAGCCAGAAGAGCACTAGAGTTGGGCTGCAATGTATCCATTTTGAATTTATCAATCCCATGCTCATGATTTATTTATTTAAGAATATTAGTTTATAATATTATCAATAATATATATTGTGAACCATGTTTTGCAACATCAAGTAGCAACAAATCGGCCGCCGACAAGAGATGTGCTATCACAAATTCTGTTCTCCATTTGTTTCAGGTACTGAGGATCAGTAGCTGTACGCACTCTAAAGATTTACTTTCAAATATATTGAGTTAAAACGTGATGGTTCAAACTGCCTTTATTATCTGTTTTATAATTCGGATAAGATTTCCCCGACATAAATCTAATTCACTTTATCTCTCGTTTCGCCGATTCGGATAGCGCATATGAAAATTAACATTGATGTGTTTGACCTAAGTATTGAAAACCCATTGCCGAACGATGGAAATGATTTAATTATAATAAAATTAATAATAATACTAAAAAATGATAATAATGATAATAAAAAGAATAATAATAATAACAATAATGATAATAATATTAATAATAATATTGATAATAATAATAATAATAAATAATAATAGCTTCTCCTCTGAATCCACCACCAGCGCCGTATCATCCGCAAATAACAACTGGCTCAACTGCCAACTCCGCCCATTGCCTTCCAACAGCTCCAAGCCACGTTGGGGTGGATGGATGATTATTCATTTTATAGATCATTACCATTTTATTTTATTATTTTAGTATTTTTCATTTCGTAGGCTCTATTATTTGTCAGTGCCCTTTTTTTATTGTGATCAATTTTGGATTCGTTTTATAATTATGTATCGTTAGACGCCCGCAGGGGCATTAGTTGGACTATGCGGTGTGTTAGTTAGTCTAGTCCAACCTACAGTGGGAGAATTTGCCCTCTGCCGGGTGCCTAATTAATGTCCGAGCACAGCTAGGCGTTCTGATGGCTAAATGACGAAATAATGTTTATGTTGATCCTAGAGTGTGAAAATCATATCTGACACTGTGCGTGGAAGGGACGAGGCGAGTCGTAGCAGGCTGAGGCGAGCGGAGACGAGTCGACTGGGGAAGCGATGAGTCTAGACGAACCGAGGATGATCGATACCAGGTGACCCGGGTAATGGAGGGTACTCGTGGGACCCGCGAAACTCAGGAGTCCCGGAGGTTTCGGAACCCGGGGGACTCAGAAGACTAGGAGGATTTGCGGTGTCACTTGTGGACCCTTCTGGGGCTCTTTGGGACACCCTTGAGACCCTTTGGGATCTCCTTGAGAATATTTGGGACCCTCTTGAGGCTCCTCTATACCCTGGAACCCCTGATTCTCCCTCCCCAAGCTGTGAAACCCATACACAGAAATATGTATATATGTGAAATGCTTGAGTAGAACAAATGGCTATTACAGTCTACGGATTACTAGCACAAATGGGAAGAGCCGCGTCGTGGCTGGTCGAGGTGCGTCGAGATCAGTCGAAACACGTTGAGGCGAGTCGAGTACGTCACGACGAGCCGAGATTGGCCGAAATGATTCGAGACAAGCTGAGACGAGGAACCCGGGGAACTTGGGTTACCCTCCGGGATTCGTCGGGCTCTTTAGGGACCCGAAGAACCTCTGAATCCCCCCCCCCCTTCCCGCTCCCACTCTGGAATACATGAGTAGAAAATTTAGGTATTACAGTCTACAGGATTACCGGCGCAGAGAGAAAGAGTTGCGTCAAGGCTGTCAAATTGCGTCGAGATCAGTCGAAACATGTTGAGACAAGTCGAGTTGGGCGCGACAAGTCGAGACTGGCCGAAATGAGTCGAGACACGAGCCAAGATGAGCTGAGACGAGGGGACTCGAGAGACCCGAGGTGCTCGGGGGAAGCGGGGGACTTGGGTTACCCTCCGAGACCCATCGGGCTCTTATGGGACCCGAGGAACCTCTGCCCCCTCCACACTATACCTTTAAACAATAGGTGTGATGTCAATAATCTGAGCAGTTTTTCAGCTCTTGATGAACCTGCCTTTTCTTTCCTCTTCACGATCCACAATTTTCTAGAGAAATGCTAGTGCATTTGTGCGAGAATTCCTATTTTTAATTTTGAGAATAAGTGCTTTTTCCGTCTGTACTTGCTTTTGTGGTTGACCTGGACCGCGTTGCTATAAACCTTGTGATGCGTTGCGGCTGGAGTTGATCTGATCCGTGAAGCCGTAGACCTTGTACCAATTTTGATGATACTATCTGTGTGCACTGGCATGCGTTCATGTTACACTCGACGTTCTAAGTGGTTGGAGGGGGTGATTCGTTTCGTCTGAGTATTTATTTTACCTGTATAAATAAATGCTACTGTAACTAAATTAGACCGCGTATCTTGTAACATTGTGTTGAGTTGCTGTCGGAGCTGATTTTGTTTGCGTAGCCGCAAACCTTGTACCAGTCTCGACGATGCTGAATCAAATATCGACGATGCTACCTGACATTTTCGAATTGTTTTAACTTTGGCAACGTTGCTTTTCTCGCACACAAAGGTGTGCGAGCCTACTGGAATTCATGATCATCGAGCCCTACGTGGAGCCTGCTATGACTCGCGTTGAGGCTCCGGTGGAAATGAGACTTAAATCAAATCAAATCCAGGAATGGATGACTTAGCTTCACAATATCTGTAAGACAGCTTAATAGTTACCTTGCCCTATATCTGAAATATCATAGTTATTAACATAATAACAAATGAAACCGCCCTACGAGGGAGTCAGCATTAACTTCGCGTTGGGACTCCGGCGGAACATGGAAGGAAACACAAATACATATAACAAATGAAACTTCCACTTAAATGTGAAAGCATGCAATCATAAAAGCGATTCGCAAATCTGGGGACAAGAAGGAACCATCCAATCTTAGACCGATCGGTCTTCTGCCTGTCCTAGCGAAGATTCTATAAATTTTGCGCATTGAGGCTCTGGTGGAAATGAGGCTCAAATCAAATTAAATTTAGAAATTTGTTATATCTAACAAATTAATTGATTACCTATAATCTAAGAAGCCGTTCAATGACACTCAATATGTCTAACTGCGCTAATTGTCAACTGAAGACGCACTTATGAGCATCACTGAAGATTATACAACAACTTTGATGACAAGCAGATGTCTCCGCTCGTATTGTTAGACTTGTCAAGAGGTATTCGACTGTGTAAGTCATTCAATTCTTTTTGACAAACTCCGTAACATGTGAATAGACCCTACTTGGTTTGAAAGTTGTCAGATAAATCAACAACAATCGGCTAAACCATTGTTTCTTGTTTTTGTAGATGATATTGACGGTAAATTGCTAAGAAATTAGGCAAAAATCGTCATGTAGTCCGATGATGTTGGAATATTACTTTCCCGAAAAATCGAAAAATCTGAATGCGTTAAAAGACGAGTTGAGACAGCCGTAAGTAATTTGAGATCTTGCTATGATAAACATGAGCTCAACTCGACAGAAACCAAATGCATCATGTTCGGCTCAAACACTCAAAAAGAAAAGCAGTTCCAATGAATTCTCTATCAGGATTGGCAAATCTGACTTGTCGAAGACAAAATTATAAATCTGAGAGTATGGTTGGATACCGATTTTTCTCACTGACCATACCCACCGGAAAAGATAATCGCTTTCGGTAAACATACCGTACTCTACAAAGCAGTGTGAACCCCAAATACCTGTCTATCCACCCTACAATGCACAAAGACGATAATACGTTTAAGCAGTAACGTTTCCATCCTTTTTGTCCTTATTTGTACCACAATCGAAACGTAATTTTAATTTAATTCACCTCTGATAAGGCCACTGTTTTTTCACACGAAGGTGTGTGAACCTACCAAAATCGATGACGTTCGTGCCCTAAGAGCCTGCGATGACTCGCCTTGAGGCTCCGTTGTAGATGAGGTCCAAATCAAAACCGATCTTCCCTTCAAACATCACGCGACAATTCTGTGTTCGAAATTGAATAAAACACTTGTGTTCGGTAGAGGTCCCCAATTGACCCTACAAAAATCCTAATAACACGAAACAGATAATAAAGGCAGTTAAAAACATCACGTTTTCACTCAATATATTTGAAAGTAAAGCTTTAGAGTGCGTACAGCTACTCATCTTCAGTACCTGAAACAAAAGGAGAACAGAAACCGAATAAGATACAGTAAATTCTAACAATTGCGCGCAATAAAATCCCATCTAAAAACCAAAACTAAAACACTCAGAGGGGTAGAGGATGCCATATCATTTAATGTCGGCTTAGTTTGGTGAATCAAGATGCTCCCTAACAATTTTAAATCCGGTCTGACTGTGGAACCTACAATTGTGAAATTACTTAGAACTATTGGGTGACCATGGCTAATTGAGTGGTCTCTAATTTTACTATTGCTATTGCAGGTCTACCAGTACGGCCGGACACTCTCTTGTGCTCAGCAATACGGGTCTGTAGGTGACGTGTTGTGTCACCACAGTAGGTTGACTGACACTGGCTACACGTATATTTGTAGACTACATTACTTCGCAACAAGACGGGCATCCTGACCTTAACTCTGAAAAAATTCTTTAGAGAGAAACAATTCTTGAAAGTGATTATTAAATCTAGCCTTTAAGAATCATTTTCAACAATGGTTTCTCTATTGAAGGTCCATTCAAAGTCATCATGCTCGGCCCAAAGAGTTTCAAATTACTTTGTGGGACAAAACTGGAGACGATCTCCATAGATCGTTTAAAGGCTGCGTTAATGCCGCCCGAAACCGCAGAGGACAGCTGGAATGAAACCTCAACACCATCCCAGCTGTCACCGTGCACTCCAGTTCTAGTAAATTGAGTACGCTTCAGCAATCCGCTCACGCTCGAAGACAGATCACCACCAGCGCAGCGCGCTGATTGCACAACAACCACCCACTCTAGAACACATGTCACCACCGGGAGTGGCGGCAAAGTTTAAACTCCCTGATCGATATCGCTAAAATTAAGAGGATGGGGGGAGACCCATAAGCCTCCTACCAGTAACTTCAAATATCTTGGAAGAGATCATTGCACGTCAACTCCTCGACTACCTAGAATAGGCAAACCTGATCAATGAATGTCAGTATGCATACAGACGGAAGACCTCTACTGAAGACGTGCGACTGAAAATCTCCGAACTCTTATACAAAGCTATAGACGAAAATAGTCTATCATTACTCGTGCTGCTGGACCTTTCTAAAGCATTTGATAGTGTAAATCACGATATTTAGCTGCAACAACTGCTACAACTGAACATCCAAACACCCTGGTTTGAAAGCTATCTCAGGCAGCGGTCCCAGTCTGTTGTGTTAGGTGGAAAAATCACCTTTTCTCCAAGACAGGTAAATTCAGGGGTTCCACAAGGATCGATTATCGGACCGGTTCATTTCCTTCTGTTTAGCAATGACATGAACTGTGGAAGCCCTCTCGACAATGCCAGAATGACATTATACGCGGATGATGTTCAATTGCTGTTCGTTAGACCAGCAAACGAATTAGAATAGTTGAAGAAGGATGCAGAAACAGCGTTGACCCACATAAATAATTGGTATTTTTCAAATGGACTCAAAGTTAATACAAGTAAAACACAGTGCATTATCCTGGGATTCAAAGCAAATACACGGAGAGTTCCCCAAAAAAAATTGCTGTTGACTGTACGGTCGCAAAAATCCTCTTTGACAACAAAGTCAAAAGACTAGGAGTGTGGCTTCATCGTAATATGACCTTTGGACATCATTTTGATAAGCTCTGCTCCAAACTGAATGTTACACTCATGTTTCTCAGTCGATCGAAGAAACAACTCGACTTCAAGTCCACACTTCTCGTAATCAATGATCTAATTTTTTCACATTCAAACTACTGCCCCACCATTTGGGGTAAGAGCACGGAAACATTGCTCTCAGACATTCAACGCAGCATAAACTTCACCGCAAAAGTAGCTCACGATGGGAACGTCAATTCTTAAGAAACTAGGCTGACTGAACATCCAGGAACGACTAGAACTGAGCGAAGCAGTAAGAGTTTTTAACATTCAGAGCAAGCTCACCTGTTCCAACGGTGTTGTGTTGACAACTCGAAAAGCGTCCCATCAACTATCAACACGGAATGAAGATAACATTGACACAGAGTTCAGAATAACAGAGATTGGGGTCAAAGCTTTCACTATTTGAGGTCCAAAGAGCTGCAACAAGCTACCAGCTGACATTCAGAATTGCGCAACCGTATCTTTTTTCAAGCAGAAATGTACCATTCTATTGCTTGCCCGCAGACAGGAGCAGGCAGAGCTAAACAATCGATGATCAACGCGAAACTGGTAACGTAAAACTATATTTTCCAGCTCGCTCAGAGCATCAACACTACCACCCTGTCAACAAAACACTAACATAACCTCACATACTATGTTTCTCAGATCTCTCAAGCTATTTGTCTTTGTACAAATAGGAGCTGTCAATTCAAACACGGCCGCACTGTTGCAGAATCTTGCAATTTCACCTCAGCGTGCCCTGTCCCTATCGACTAGACTTCGCATTGATCTGGCCCTAAAATAAATTATCGGAGCCTTTGAGGACAATTGTTTCACACGCGATGTAGATATATATGTTCCTTCGTGCATAAGGTGTGTACTCAGTTACCATGCCACAAAAATACTACACTGGTTGGTGTATGAATGCATTTTTTTCTTTTGTTTACTATGCCAGTGATTCTCTAACTCACATAGATCCACCCATACCGTCGCATTCTTTGCTATTCAATTGATTAGGCTGTAGATCTGAATAATGAATTCATACTAATTACTATGCAAAAGATATCAATATCAAATAGAAACATCTCATTTCATCAGGATATAACACACACTTGTTGTGGACCTCAAACCTACCGTGATAGCCCTTCCGTCGTGAATCGTTTCACCGCGCGTACACGAGTAAACTTTTTTTTGTTTTGTATTTTATAATGATGATATTTTCTTCGTTTTAGGTTTTTGTTTTGTCAGTGACTTTCTGTCTCACATAGACCCAACCATACCATTGCATTCTTTGCTACCCAATGAATTAATCGTAAAGCTGAATCAGCAATTCCCACTCTGATTAACTTATATAAAAGATACGAATGACAGATCGGAACACATTATGTCAACGGAATACGGTGCATATTTATAATGCACATTAAAACTGAACCCTGACAGCTTTCTCGTCGTGACATGTCTCGTCAAGAGTCTTGTTCGTATGTTCATCTAAGAGAGTGAAATGTCCCCCACCGCTCGCACACAGTTCCAATTACTCAGTTACAGGTTGTTATCTTGTTCATTTCACCGATCTTAGATTTACTTTGTATAAATTGATTGGTAAAAAGAATAACATACCAACTGTGTATGAATAATTTTTTATATTTTTTTATTGTTATTTATTTCCTTGGAAGGGGGCAGTGTGGGGGCTCGTCATACGACGCTCTGCACTATCCTCTCCCTCTCAACATAAACTTCTCTTTTGTAAACAGTGTAGTACTATTAACGATTAAAGTATTACAGTTTATAACATTGTATTAACGTCATTTAAAGTTGTGCCCTAGGAAAGTTCTGACGGCGGAAGTTTTCTGCACTCCTACTTGCACATGACGTCATGTGGACTTCAGCTCAAAGCTATGGCTTACACCCGCAGCCATCCAATCACCAACTCGGACTGGAGGCAGCCACCCAATCAGCAACTCGGATTCGCGCGCCGAGTTTTGAAGTGTGTCAAGTCCGGAAATAAAAGGAGAGTTTTTAATTAAGTTATACATTTTATTATAATAATATCATCTTTTTCTTTGATAAGCCTAAGTGAAAAGATAGCAATACCTTGACAGCCTGGTGTTGTGGAGAAAAGTTATTGTGTAGGAAATATTGAAGAAGTTAGGCACCTACGGCAGCAGCTCGCGCTGTCCAATCACGACCTGACATTACCAGCGCGCCATCCTAAACCTCCTCCAGTGCGGTCTTTCACTAACTGCACGGTTCATTTAGTCTTCATCCAAGGCAGCTGCTGAGGTAGAGCTGTTTGCCACGTCCCCCATCCTGTCGTAGTCCTTCACTGGCCACACTACAGGCCATCAGCTTTCACTTGGACTGGGCAGAAAAAATGTATCATTATAAATAACATTATTATCGTGTATGGGTGAAAATGTTCTCACCGACGTTAAGTCAAACAGTGCTAAAAATTGCGTAATTGAAAATATATAACGTAAATGTCACCACACACTAACTGTCACGATTTTTTAAATGTGGTACGTGCATTCTTGAACCTCTCATGCCGAAGTCCCAACGCGAAGTTAATATAGCCTCCCCCGCAGGGCAACTGAAGAGTGGCGAAGTAGGTGCAGCGTAGATTACGAACAGGTTCAACGCACTCATAGTAGCTCCAACATGGATGTAGAATAAGTCCGGCACAGACACAGTAGATCTAACACAGACACAAAGCAGGTTCAACGTAGATGCAGAGTAGGTTTAACGCATAGTTACCGAGTAGGTTCGACGTAGGCACAGAATAGGTTGCACGCAGATACCGAGTAGGTCTCGGCGCTAACTATTTTTTTTTCACTCAAGCATTTTGGGGTTGGATTAGGGTGGCAGAGGTGTCTCGGGTCCCAAAAGAGCCCGACAAATCCCGGAAGTTCCCAAAAGTCCCCCGAGCTCCCCGGGTCCCCTCGTCTTAGCTCATCTCGGCTTGTCTCGAATCACCTCGGACAGTCTCGGCTCGTCGAGCGACCAACTCGACTCGCCTCGACATGATTCGGCTGATCTCGACGCACCTCGACCTGCCTCGACGCCACCCTCGCCCCTGCACTAGCAATCCGCGGACTGCAACGGTCAACCGTTCCACTCGAGCACTTCACGTATAAACATCTTTCTGTCTAACACAGATACAAAGTAGGTTGAACTTGGATACAGAGTAGGTTTAATGCATAGTTACCGAGTAGGTTCAACGTAGACACAGAGTAGGTCTCTGCGCTAACGCTTTTTTTCACCTAAGCATTTTGGGGTTGAAGTGGGGTGGCAGAGGTTTCTCGAGTCCTAAAAGAGCCCGATGAATCCCGGAAGGTCGCCCAAGTCCCACGGGTCCCCGAGCTCCCCGGATCCCCTCGTCGCAGCTCATCTCGGCTTGTCTCAAATCACCCCGGACAGTCTCGGCTCGTCGCGCGATCAACTCGACTCGCCTCAACATGTTCGATTGATCTCGACCAGCCTTGACACAACCCTTGCCTTGTGCGCCAGTAATCCGTGGACTGCCATGGTCAACCGTTTTACTCAAGCATTTCACATATATATATTTTTCTGTGTATAGGTTTTACAGCGTGGGGAGGTGGAGCCAGGGGTGCCAGGGTTCAGAGGGGCCTCAAACGGGTCCCAAAGTTTCTCAAGGGGGTCCCTAAGAGTCCTAAGGGAGTCCCAAAGGGCCTCGGAGGGGTCTAAGTGGATCCCCCCAAATCCTCCTAGTCTTCCGAGTCCTCCGGGTTCCCAAATCCCCCGGGTCCCTCAGGTCCTCCCGGCCTTGCGAGCACCCCCTCACTCCTGTGTCACCTAGTCTCAGCCAGTCTCGGTTTATCTCGACTCATCGCCCCACCAGTCGACTCGTCTCCACTCGCCTCAGCCTGCCTCGACTTGCCTCGTCCCCTCCACGTACAGTGCCGTTCAAGACTTTCGTTCTCTAAGATCAACGTAAACATTGTTTCATCATTTAGCCATCAAAAACGTCTAGCTGTGCTCGGGCATTTATTAGGCGCCCAGGGAGAGCGCAAATTCTCCCACCGTAGGTTGGACTAGACTAACTAACACACCGCATAGTCCACCTAGGGTCCTTGCGGGCGTCTAACTATACATAATTTTATAATCAATACAAAATAGATCACCATGAAAAAAGGGCAGAGGAAAATAATAAAGCCCAAGCAAGAAGAAATAATATAATACTAAAATAAAGTGTTAATGATCTATAAATGAATTATCATCCATTCACCCCTATTGGCTAGTAGAGTCATCGAGTGGAAGAAGGTGACTTCAAGATTGATGTGAGTGAAAGTCAAGTTAGGCGTAGAAAGAAGGGCATTTGTGAGTGCGTACAGACCTGGTAGCGAGAAGAGTGAGGAGCAGAGGGAGCAATTTTGGACTTACCTGAGTGAGTGTATTAAGAGTCTTAGAGGTCAATTCAATGTGGTTGTACCGGTAACCTTGATGCGAGAGTTAGAGATGTAGTGGTGGAGAATGTTGCAGGGAGGTATGGCGTTCCTGGTAGAAATTACAGTTTAGAAAATCTGATAGGTCTGTGCATGGAGCAGGAGTTTTTTGGTCGGAAACAGCTTTTTCAAGAAGCGAGATATCCACAAGTACGCATGGGTAAGGATGGCTCATATGCAGGGGTTGAGAGAGCGCTGATGGATTTCGTGTTATATCAAGGAGATTGGTGAGAAGGCTGTTGAATTTGCGGGTGTTGAGGGGACGGAGTGTCCTACCATCTGCTGGCGGAAGGAAGAATAAGAGTGAAGTAGAGGTGGAAGGGGAACCAAAGAGTGGGTGGAGGAGAAGAGGTAGTGAACTGAAAAAAAAGAGCTAAGGAATTCCAGCAGGCGTTGAGGGAGGAATATGACAATGTGAGAGGGCAGGACCTACGTGATGTGGAATAAAAATGGGAGACGTTCAGAGACGCTGTGTTGAGATGTGCGGAAAATGTGTGGTGTGAGCCGTTTTGGCGGGTGCAGAAGGAAGGGCTGTGAGTGGTAGAGCGAGGAGATCAAACTGGCGGTGGCG
>SDVV010005535.1:0-19141 GCA_016164225.1 Gammarus roeselii | reverse complement strand
TCACAGATTATAATAATTTTACACAAATTAGGCATGAAAAATGTAAAGTCAAGAATAAGCTGAACGGGTTGGAATTATTTTATAGAAATATGATTGTCATGTAGTAATTACACTGTTTGTTATTAAGTGCGACCATTTTTATCGAATTATAAAGAAGTTTGAATGCGTATGTGTTTAATTTGTATTTTAAAATAGAATGTTTACCGAATCATCTTTGTTGGACACGAAATTCTTACAATATGCACGGCTTGAAGAATAATACTGATGGTACGACCGTCAATAACTAATGGATGAAATTTTATAATATTGGAAAATTATTGTAATGATGTATAATTTTTCTTTCCAGAAACACAGTCAATTGCTGAAATTTCAGTAATTATCATATTGATGGACGGTAAAATTAATTATTTACAAGCAGCTTTGGATTTCGTCAGTTAATGTCCTGTAAAGTGCCGTGCCGCTGTAATAAAGTGGCACTTGCATGTCCCAGTCAAAAGAGACATATGAATGATATCTGTTTTTGCTCGGAAACCAACATTCTTTAGCATTCTGACCTTGCTTCAATCAGAAACAAATCGTGATGGCCATCTCCCCAAATTATCTTTAGCCGTTTTGCTCGCCCAATGCGGAAGCACTGCCACCTCATCTGTACACCATTTATCATTTTTTCTGTATGAGAAGAAATATGAGTTGGTTTCATGAGTATTGCTTGGTCGTCAAGGGACACATTAATCAGACCCAACTGCCAGGATGAGGTGAGATTGTTTCCTTCTGAAAGGAAACTCCTAACCCTGCCTAGCTGAGGATAAGATATAATATCAGGTATTTTGATTTAATCGGCTTCCCTATTATTAGCCACATGTTTGTATTATTAGTCACTGATTTGTATGGTTTTATGACTATGGTTATTGTTTACTACATTTGAGACACAATGAACTTTATATGAGAGACATATATAACAATTACATGGGTAAATAATGTTGGGAGAATTTTCCTCGCTTCGATGTTTTTGTTGTGTCGTCCGGTAAACGCATTTGTCCATGGTGAAAGGGAGCATCCTGATAATAAGCAAGTAACTCGAATTTTATTTCTTAATTAAAAATAACAGGAGCTCTGAAATCTATGCTATCACGAAAATTATATTAGAAATTTTTCCAGCCTGTTATTAGAACAAAATTTACCTTATGATCTGAAATTCAATATTTTTTTTCCAATTTGTCTAATAAAAAAGGAGCTCACTTATCGCCAACGCTTGCTACCTTCCTCCATTGTGGCCTTCCATCCACCATTTCCTCGTGGCCTAACAAATTGCCTCCATCGTATTAGGTTGAGTAAGAATGAAGCACCACTGCGGCTAAGCCGAGCAAAACAAGGGACCTCGGGAGAAAGAAAAGGAAGAACTATGTTGACGCCTGGACCAGGGAATTGTTTGGGAACCTTTAAAAGATTTTTCCTGACGTCTGACAGTGACAAAGTGAATGCAATACTTCAATGCAGTTTTGTTTTATTCATATTCAAATTGAAAAATAATGTCACAACAAAAAATATATATTCGGAATCAAATTCAAATTAAAAAATAATGCCTCAACTAAAATTGTTTATTCGGAATATTTATTAAAGTATCATAAATAGGATTTAATGGTTAGATATGTGGTAGGCAAACACTCAAAGCGTCTTCATTAGGTTAGTATGGGCGCTGTGTGTCCCGTTTGTCAGAAAGCAAGATCTCTGCTGCTTCCGTCGGCTGGCAGGTTCTTGGCGGAGTCTTCAACAAGTTATTTTCTTTCTACGACGGTTTCTGGTTGGATCCTGACTCCATGAGGCATTGGTTGGCCCCCATGAGAGAACTCTAAAAGACAGGGAGCTTGGAGCCAAGTGGAGGTTGCAGCTTCTATAAACTATTCTATATCCAATTGTTGACTTGAGAAAGTTTTTATTTCACGTAACAGTTGGCACCAAAATGCTGTTTCATCACTGAAGATCACTCGTTCAGGCCACTACTCTGCAAATTCAGAAGGCGAGGTTGTGGGTCTGGAGTCCTTGTTAGTAGGACCCAGAACTTACACCAGGTGAGGTCCAATTAGAAACTTTCCTCAGAATATTCGAAACAGTTTTGTATCTGAGATCAAGTTAATGCGTCGCTAAGCCTACGAGAGCCTTCCTGTATCATTTAATAAGTTCTTAACACGTGCAATGACTTCATCTCAGATTGAACGAAGTGCAGTGGAAGTCATGGTTCTTGCTAATCCGTCATCTCTAGAACAATCTGGATCTGTCAACGGAAGGAGTGGGTGATAAGGACGTCAATACTATCCACACGGGGATCTGTAAAAAATTCGATCCGGAAGGCTCTCTGAACTTGGGTTGCTTATGAGTTTGCCATACAAGAGACGATTTAAGAACTATAGGTACCTAATTGCAGAGCATGGTTGTTTTTTAATAAAAATAACAATGGGACTGCGGTTACCAATTATTCTATTCGATGTTTCCATGCAATCGAGTATAAAGTGAACTGTTCTTGATAGACCAAGAGTTCCGTTTCTCTTATACAAAGTACAATATATGTCCTTACATCTAATTGACCCAATCGTTTGAATCGGTACATGAGCTCTTTATCGTAGGGTCACTCTTCGTAAATCATGATGCGCAGTACATTTCTGTTATTAACAGCGCAAAATGACCCAATCTAATGTCTTCAAATCAATGCGTTATTAGCAGTTCAACAGACCTGGGGAGCAAACATTCAATTGAACTTGACATCAACTGCCCAAACTCTGCCATTCCAAGTGAGATGTTAACTCGCCAAAAAGTCTGCTAGCTAGGACAGATTTTGGAAACTTTACATATGGACAGTTAGGTCGAATATCTCTTCAAACTACCACGAGAACGAACAATCACCCTCTCACCAAACAAGAAATGACCCCCTCACAGTGTTATCCCTAATAAGAAATCACCCTCTCACAGCGTAATCTCTAACAAAAAATCACCCTCTCACAGTGTTATCTCTAACAAGAGATCACCCCCTCACAGTTTTATTTATAACAAGAAATTACCCTCGCACAGTGTTATCTCCTACATTAAATCACCCTCTCACAGTGTTATTTCTAACAAGAAATCACCCCCTCACAGTGTTATCTCTAACAAGAAATCACCCTCGCACAGTGATATCTCCAACATTAAATCACCCTCGCACAGTGTTATCCCTAGCAAGAAATCACCCTCCCACAGTGTTATCTCTAACAAGAAATCACCCTCGCACAGTGTTATCTCTAACCTGAAATCACCCTCGCACAGTGTTATCTCAAACATGAAATCACCCTCTCATAGAGTTATCTCTAACAAGATATCACCCTATCACAGTGTTATCTCTAAATCAACGTCATTGTCGGATTCAATTAACATCCGACAATTAATATGCAGTTATGAGAAAGTAAACCTGTCTTGAATCAATTTGTTAGAATTTCAACTACGCAATGGTATCATCGTTGCGATGTCTCGTCCTCTTCACCAATGAATGCGGGTATTGGATTCCGTTTCCTTTGCGGGAGGAGTTTAGTATTAGTATCATTAATAACAAACGAGAGGAGCTGCCGAAATATAACGGGATCCCATGCCATAGAACCCTACATGACCCGAATTAAACGTCGATATTTGGTGGGCATCATACGAGCAGCTCTGACTAGTTTATGCCTGATATTAGAACTAGCCCACCATTTATTGATGGGTTCAAGATGACGTCATAGAATAGACCAGTTGTTGGAGTAAGTAAATAATTACGTCGCAGTCGTGATACTGAGGCAATTAACGTGTGTCAGGACACACATCAGCCAGCTGTTCGTTACGACAAAAGCAAGCACTCTCCTAAACGATGGTTCATCCATGAGTCATCTATTGGATAATAAAGATTTCGGTTAATCAGGCGTAGTTTCAATACCAATCATACAGCTTTGAACATAAAAAAAGAATCTACGCTCCACATTCTCGTTTGAAAAGGATCATACGGTGCTCGCATATATTTGCAGTAATGTGAATATCATTCCTATTCGATATTGAAAGCCTCTTTTTGCAACCGAATAATATTGTTGAGCTCGAACCATATAAAAGAATTGAAATTGAACCAATAAAACAAAAATGTGATCCAACATGAAATGGCATATATTTGACGGAGACCTAGGTTTACGCGATGTTCGAAAGTTACAGAAGGAAATTTATGCACAATAAGGGTAATATTAGTAAAATGCAAGATATTTTACATTATTTCAACGCATTTATGAATCTGATGAAAATGCATGGAGTTTCTCGCATGCAATCAGGCCTGGAGACATTCCAATAAACAGCTCGGAGATAGGCCTGGAGACATTCCAATAAACAGCTCGGAGATAGGCCTGGAGACATTCCAATAAACAGCTCGGAGATGGATTAATTTGGCATAAAAACGTTCCCCAGCTTTGATGCAAAAGTTCTGTCCCTCTAACAACTATATGCGGCCTAAGATCCATAACGTACGGGTCGGAGGATTATACGTGGACAAGAAGGGAATGTAGGACCGTTAGGTGTAATTATATTTTAGGGCAGTCAACCTTCAACGGTCAGGGACTCATCAAAGCAGGAAAAGCTCCTGCAGGTTTGGATGGCATAGCCACTGAGTGCCTGAAGAGGGGTGGAGTGAGGATGGTCGAGTAGCTGGTGAGGCAGGCTACTGTATCTGTGTTTTGTAGCGGGCGGGGGGCGACTGTATCTGTGTTTTGTAGCGGGCGGGGGCGATTGAGTGGCGCAGTGCTTGCATTGTTCCGCCGTACGAGAGCAGCTCTGTGGAAGGTGTTGTATTTATATGGAGTGGGCGGAAATCTGTTGAGGGCGGTTCAGAGTTTCTATGTTGACAGCGGATCATGTGACTGAGGGGACAGCGAGGTGAGTGACTGGTTCACAACGAAAGTGTGTCTGAGACAAGGCTGCGTTATGTCTTCCTGGCTGTTCAAACTTTACATGGATGGAGTGGTTGTGGAGGTGAAAGCGAGTATATTGTTTCGTCTCCTGGAGCTGTTGGATGCCAATTGGCGGAGTTGGCAATTTAGCCAGCTACTCTTTGCGGATGATACGTCACCGATGGCGGATTCAAATGAGAAGCTGTGAAGGCTAGAATTGGAATTTGGTAGAGTTTGTGAAACGTGGAAGCTTCGATTGAACGTGGGTAATAGTAATGAGATGCTCGAGGAATGTCGATGCAAGCAAAACTAGTGTCCTCCTAAATGGAGAGGCATTAGAGGAAGTTCAGTGTTCCAAGTATCTGGGCTCCCATGTGGAAAGAGTTTCAGACATTAAAAGTGTAATGAGATGTAGGACGTTAGTGTTGGAGGAAAATAGAGCGTTGTATGAAGCTGTAGTTGACCCAGCTAAGCTCTACAAAGCTGAGACTGGGGAGTGAGAGCAGAAGAGAGAAGAAGGCTGAATGTTTTCGAAAGGAAATGTTTAAGGGGCGTGGCTGGAGTGACGTTGAGAGACAAGATCAATAACAACGTTGTTCGAATTGGAACGGGGACGATGAAAATGTACGGGGACAGAGTAGATTCGCGTGTTCTGAGATGGTTCGGGCGCATAGTGGGGATGGATGAATGAAGATTGGTGAAAATGGTGATTTAGGCAGAGGTGAATGGACGTAGGCCTAGAGGTAGCCCGAAGTTTTGGTCGATGAGTGGTGTGACGTCTGCGTTAGGAAGGAGAGACTTGGTTGGGGAGGTATCGAGAGAGCCTGCATTGAATAGGCGCGAGTGAAGAGTGTTTGTGAATGGATGATTTTTTTTACGCTGACCTGATGTGCTTTCTCGATCGTAGCATCTCATTTAGAAACGGGATGGTCGAGTGACGGGGAGAGGAGGACCGGTCACTAGGATGCGACGAGTAAAAAACAGTTACACTGTAGCGACCTGCTGCTGACATTGACCTCAGACCGCACTCATGACCCTGAGTGTGTGTTGCCCGGGCCTACGGTCAGACCATTTAGCTCAAAACGGCTATGTTGTGTGAGTGTGTTAGCGGTTTGTGAAGTGCGCCTTGCTCTCGGCCATCCCTTTTCATGGGGGATTCAACCTGGTGTCTGTATCATGTATCTGTACTGAATTTTAGATAGGAATGTATGCATCCATCCTCTAAGTACATTATATAACAAAATTTTCTTGTATCCAACTTAGGTGGATAACATTTAGGCACCAAGCTAGTGCCTTCCATGAGTCTTAGCACACCAATCATGCTCTAGCTTTTCAGCAAATGGTAGTATATAAACGATACATATAAACGATGACTATGTATATTTGTGTTTCTTGTCTTAAGCGAAAATGTTTGTTAGGTACTTTATTTACTAGTATTTAATGCTAAAATGGAGTTGTTTAGGTTCGTTGCTCCACGGTGACATAATTTGAGTTGAATTCAGGACACATGTCCAGTGGTACAACAGATTTGTTCGCGGTCAGTTGGAGTTTGATTTCGATGTGGAAGGATGCGGTCGAGCTTGATTTTAGGAATTTTAATGCGAATGACAAAACAGGAGCATGTGCTATTTGCAGAGAAGAAATAAAACATCTAAATATAAAAGCAGTAGCAATTTGTAGCGCCACCTCAAACGTTGGCATCGTCGAAAATTGGAAAATTATAAGAATGAAAATGCACATCATAGGTATAAGCATTCAAAGGGTGTTGTGATCGAAGTTATTGAAAATGGTCAAAATGACCAAAAAATAGGGATTGGGATACCCATAGCAGTGAGAAGTCAGCAAAGTGCTTGTGTGAAAATGGTATAGGACATGAATTACTTTTCACATTCATACGTATGAAAAAAACTATACTTCTTAAGTCAAACTTTGTGGGTGATGTGTATCCAAACTGCAGATGACTGGGAAACCTATTGAGCCAAATTTTGACATTATATATGAATGCAGCATAAAATCAATTAATAAATATCATTCAATTAGCATGAAACCTCCAATAATAATACATGATTCTTGATTAGGTTAAACAAAGTTGTAATTCAACCAGCAGGCTTCCAGCAGTAAAATCTTTCACAGAACCTATTAACAAAATTAAATAAGTACTCAATTCATTGCTAACTCGAAAATAAACCATACCATCACTGACAAAAGTGAACAAGCTTACATAACCATACAAACCTTAACGAATACCTAACAAAAATAAGCCAAGTGAACGTGGAAAAACGAAACACAATGCGGACCATCTAACAAATCAAGTAGAGTCGTATTATACCAATAATCTATAGTGGATGACTGTTTTTCTTATAACTCGCAAACCTTTTGTATAAAAAGGTTCAGTTGATTGTCATTTTGTTTTAAGGCAAGACTAATATTCTAAATGAAGTGATAAAACCTATGAACTATTTCTAACACTATAAGGTAATGGCGCTCACACCAACATCTAAAAGCACGTTCCACCCCGTACAAAGCTGAAAATATCGCACGAAATTTAACTCAACGAAACGTAAACCGATTCACATTACCAACCTTGTACCGAATAAAGGAAAATAATTCCAATTAAAATCACAAACCCTTAGAGAAATGATTCAGCTGGTGAGCATTTCTTCCTATGGGGAAACATAGATGTGACCAAAATGCAATATCAACCCCTTTCCACAGCAATAATTGCGAACCGAACCTACTTCAAAAGAGCAATACGTGGGAGGTAGCATTGAACGCACATACAAGTATCCAACGACAAAAAGTTTAACACTACGTGAAACCGATTTACAATACCAACCATGTAACAAAGAAGTGAAGTAATTCTGTTGCAAATCACAATCCTATAGTAAAATGTTACAGTTGAAGACCATTGTTTCATATAGCAAGCTACGACACGACCAACATCCTAAGTCAACCCCGAACCATAGCGATATTTTCGAACACTGCAGTCTACCTAGAGAATATACCAACAATAACGTTGGGAGACACGTTGAGAGACAAGTTTTTCCAATGATGATTTCACTGTCCACATACTGCAGTCTACCATTGACTAACCAAATTTAAAATGCATGATATTGGAAGGTGCCTTTCAACCTTATACAAATATTTAATGATCTCGTAACAGATGAAATGGAGTGATTCAATTGAAAATCACAAACCAAAAGTAAATTGCCACCGATTATGATAATTATTTTCTATGTCTATCCGAATAAATATGACTTTTATCCTATGTCAACAGGTAACCCTAGCAAAAATGTCGAACACAGTCATCTACTAATGATTAAACCTACTATTGCAAAAGTATGACACGGGAGGTAACGCTCCACGCTCATGCAGATAGCCAACGTGAAAAATAACGTAACATTACGTGCAACCTATTAACGATACCCACCTTATAACAAATAAAGTGAAGTAATTGTATCAAAAATCACAAACGTAAAACAAATGATACAGATGATGACCATTTTGCCAGATGGTAAGCTAAAACAAGACCAACATCCAATGTCAACAACTAATCCTTACTAATATTTGCAAACACTACCGTCAACCAATGAATAATCCAACTTGAAAAATAAAGTTACAAAATAAAACGTACAAAACCCAATATTCAAAACGGAACAATCTTAAAATCCAACCACAACCCAGAAACCAAGCAAGCGCCGGCGAGCCCAGCCAGCTGAGCGAGTCAATTACGCAATATCTATAATTAGATACCAATATAGACATAAAATATACAAACACAAAGTATATACACTAATTAAGCCGAACACAATTTTGTCAAAAGCAATATTTAACTTATTTATACAATTCATTCCTGGAGGTTGTATGATCTTTTTCTTTCTCGTACGCTCAGGTCATCAACATCATATCCTGCAAATACTAGGCTAGCATTCGTTTCTTCTTGGGACACCCACCAGTCTCCTGAATAAGCTATTGTATGCTACTCACAGTTTGCTCATAGTACCGCTCGGAAATTTACACCCCAATGAGTTACAGTAAATAGGATAACAGTACCTTTAGAAAGCTGCAGTTTAACATCCGTTGTACAAAAGTTGAATTTTCTTATAAGTTTCTTGCCAACCGCATTTAATATCCGGTGTTGTGGTAATGACACTGAAAGTTAAACCGACAGTTGAATGCGATTCGCAACCAACTCATAAGAAAATTTGACTTCTGTACAACGGATGTTAAGCTGCAGCTTTTTAGAACGTACTGTTATCCTATGTACTGTAACTCATTGTGGTGTAAATTTACGAGGGGTATTATGAGCAAACTGTGAGTAGCTTTCAATAACATAGTCAGGAGACTGGTGGGTGTCTCAAGAAGAACGAGTGCTAGCCTAGTGTTAGCGGAATATGACGTTGATCGCCTGAAAGTACGATCGAGAAAAATGGCATACAGCCGCCAGGAACAAATTGAATACTCGACCAATCCCCTTCTGGAAGCAATATGTAACTGTGAGGGATACGAACTATCTCCACTTAAAAAAAGATGGGACAGAATATTGCTTGTGCAGGAAGATCCCGATATTAATAGGAATAATGTTTGACTCCTAACCGCATATCTAAGTTGTTGGCCAATTATGTACAGGTGGTTGTCAGGTTGAGATGCAACCCCGAGTATGTTCTGCGTTATTTTCTGTAGTAACTATTAATGTATCATCGAGGGCTTCAATATAGATTATAAATATTATGATTATTCTTAATATAATAATAATAATATGAATAATAATGATAATTATTTCTATTAATAATATTGTTATTATTATTATTGTTATTATTATCATTATTATTATTATTATTATCATTATTATTATTATCATTATTATTATTAATATTATTCAGGTATTAGGATTATTATTTCTATAATAATATCAATTATTATTATTATTACCGTCAGTTTTACTTATATTTTCATTATTATTAATATTATTATTATTAATAGTAGTTGTGTATACAATATGAGTATACACAACCTCGTAAGAAATCAAGTGGAGTGATTTCACTTAAAATCACAAGTCTATAGTAAAATGGTACAGTCGATGACTGATAGCAACGTCAAACCCTAGAAATTTTCTAACAATACACTCTGCCTATGATAAAAAAAGTTTTGAAAAAATACATGGAGGTGACAAAATAATCGTCAAAACGTGGCTAATCCAACTTAAAAAAAAGCTTGATGAGGTAACTTTCCATGCTCAAACAGCTATCCAACGAGAAAATAGCCTAACATGACTGAAACTGATCCACAGTACCAGCCTTGCAACAAATGTAATGCAGCAATTCTATTGAAAATATCACAAACCCATAATTAGATGCTACAGATGACGTCCTTTTTTTCGTATGGCAAACTAGAACAAGAGCAACATCCTCAATCAATACTGAACCCTAACAATAATTACGAACACTACAGTCTACTTGTGACTTGAACTAACTTAAAAAAACAATACATGGGACGTACCGATCAACGCTCATACAAATATCCACAGAAAAAAATTGCCTCACATGACATGAAATCAACTTACAATGCCAACTATGTAACAAATATAGTGATGTCATTCTATTGAAAATCAAAAACCTCTGGTAAGATGTCACAGTTGATGCTCATTTGTTTCTATGGCAAGCTAAAACAAGTGCAGCATCCTATATTAACACTGAACCCTTGCAATAATTTTGAACACTGAAGTCTACCAATGACTTATCAAACTATAAAAATATGAGTCGCAATGCAGAACATACACCAACCCCTCACCTAAAACCATCACTATACCTTGGTCAATCGTGCAATCGATAGCCTACCCTGATAATATATATGCATCACTCCAATCCACAGAAAGAAATCATAGCAAGATTAGAAAAAACAAGGTAAGAGCGAGAGCGCCAGACAAAAGTAAAATCCAACAGCGTAGTTAAATATCTGCACAGGGGACCTCCAGCCCCCGCCCCTTCATAAAATGAGGTATACACCTTTTTCATTCCTACCTCGCCCATCAACCAGGCATTAGTCACCAGGCAACAGTGTGAGTCAAAAATATCCTATCTATAAAAGATAACATCATATAGACAAAATATACCCACAAAACAAAACAGTCACTAGCACAACATAGATATAAATATACAATATAAACAGATAAAAAAGAAAACATTCGCAAATCCAGCCGCCAGCCCATCCGACCACGACCTCCGACCGCCAGCCGAGCTACTCAATTATACCCTATATCGACTTGGATGACAATGAAACACAAAAGTATACAGTCATTAACCAAAAAAAAAACACATTTATAATACAAATATACGCAAACAAAAAACATTCCCAAATCCAACCGGCAGCCAGCCAGCAACTGTATCTCATTTTTATCATATTTTGAAATCTAAGATCAAGCAATAAAATTTGCAATGATGAAGCATAATAATTGCGATAAATACGCCCTCAGTTAGCTGAAAAAAACTGTACATTTCAGAAAAAAATATATATATTCACAACAAATACACACTTTACAAAAATAATATACATTATATACATACAAAACTTGAAAATATACATAACAAAAGTCAAACCCACCACGTCACTTCATTTGCGTTCATGCAGCGCTGTCCCATTTGAGTTCCTGCAGCGGTACCCCCATTTGCGTTCTTGCAGCTCTACCCTTATTTGCGTTCTTGGAACTCTACCCCCATTTGCGTTCTTGCAGCTCTTCCCCCATTTGCGTTCTTGCAGCTCTTCCACCATTTGCGTTCTTGCAGCTCTTCCCCCATTTGCGTTCTTGCAGCTCTTCCCCCATTTGCGTTCTTGCAGCACTAACCCCATTTGCGTTTTTGAAGCGCTACCCCCATTTGAATTCTTGCAGCACGGACCCTATTTTTGTTCCTTAAGCGCCACCCTATTTGCATTCTTGCAGCGTTGTTAACTTCGTCTATATAAATATGAGTGTGAATGTATTCAGTATCTTAGTTGCATTTGGTTACAGCTTTTTTTAATGAGAAATAACCTACAATAAAGAAACTTTTTCCCAAGTTTATCAAAAAATGGGGCAATTTTGTTGAGTCACACCGTACGTCGTCAGACCTATAGAGCACAGTAACCTAATGAGTATCATACAAAGATTGTTTCCCATTCGGCACCGGATTATGATCTAACCGTCAGAAGTGGGAAAAATGTTAAACATGGTGACGCACCGCGCACTGGCTGGCCCGAACAGGAAATATGGATTTGTTATGCAGTTAAACGGCAGCGACATAATGAACATTACATAAATCATAGAAGCTTGAATCACATGAAAAAATGCAATTATATTTATATATTGTTAGACAAATTTAACACATTTGTATTATTGGATATAAGCTACACAATTTTCAGGGCACAACATATAGATGATGCCTAAGTTGATCATTGTACCCAAGGCCCATTATTATATATACAAAGGTACAGTAGCAAAAAAAAATTCATTTACCATTAAAGATTAAGAGAAATCTTCAAAGATCATTTTTTGCTCGACATTTTAACTCATAGGAAATGAAATAGATATTATCCATATAGGAGGGGTGTCTTTAGGGGTTCCTCATGAATTTAAATTACACGTTGGAAAAATCTGGTATGTTTTTTCGGTTATAGATTAACCGTAAACGAATTTTCTGAACAGTTCATACCCATCTATCTGAACACAGTTCTGTCCATGGTGGTGCCATCCAAGTCTCAGTGAGACAAAGTACATCAACATTTTCATCAATTGGCATCAGTTTGATCTGGTCTATCTTAGACAAGAGACATCTCACACTCATGTTTTTTTCGTATGTCGTATTCTTTGTACTGAGGCTTGCATAGCCTTGTCGCCTGGCTAACGAGAGACCCCAAATGCCGCCTAGTCAGTTGTGCTCGGACGCGCTATGAAGACTATTGATGCGATTTGTGCTGCTTTTGTCGATGACCGCGGTTCTGCTTGTGATGAACTCCTGGCTATGATAAAGTCCTGTCACCTCTGACCCGACGAACGAGGGTTCAGTTTGCGATGTTCCATCTTTGTGTGTTTTACTGTGCAGCGAGCGTGGGTATGAGTTAACCTTCTCCTGTGTGATAACATCTATCCTAGGAAATGGAGAATGGAATTGTGCTGAATACTCGAAGTGTGGTCTGATGAATGCATGGAACAACTTAGGAACAATTAATATCCTCTTGGACGAGATAGGACGGGTATCATTTAAAGTTTTTTTCATGACACAATCGTTACATTGTTTTTTTTCCTCTTAAATTGAAATCCACGAGAAGATATTTCAACAATTTTATTTTAAATTGCCCCCACGTAGAGGGAGGCTCCAGACCCAAGCTGTGTTTGCCAGAAGGTTGTTGCAACCAGCCATATATTTACTTCTTCAACCATATACGTTTTACTCCAGAACGAATCCTCTTGCTATCAAAGGCAACCTGGTTTGGGCCAATAGGCCTGTTGTTGTCTTCCTACACTTGTAAACACTTGTAAGCCTTGCCTACTGCCCCCTCCAGTCCATGCTGGAGTTGCGCTACACCCTCTACCCTAAGAACAGATCTGATCTAAAACTCTATGAATTGATAAACTTGCAAGCTCATTGAACACTGAAAGCATTGCCCCGTTGTCCATGCTTTTTCTTTAACCAGAACGTTTCCCGAGGTTCCAAGAAGCAACAGATGTCCAGTGCAAGCGATGTTCTCACCTCACTTGCGTGCGTCTAACGAGTGTTCAAGCCGATAGCCTTCCGATCTGGCATTGCGATGCTTATCGAGGCCGGCCAGTGAGGGCGGATAGGCAGCGTGACCCTATATTACTGGATTTTGGCAAATACGTTTCAGGATGTCGTTGTAGGATGAAAGTACTGGTCAAAATTCCAAAGGGGGCAATTATTCCAGTTGCAGATGTTCTGGAAAAATTGTTAAGAGTGACCCCAGAGCAATGGAGCCCTCAGGCCTGGGTTACGCTGTTAAGCTTCTCGTATTGATGACTCCATCCACCCAGTAGTTAGCAATCTGAATCGGAAGGTCCATCTCTAGCCACCAGGGTTAAGCGACATGTTGCAGAATTCCTGGGACTGATACTTTGCCTGAACTCCCGCGTAGACCAGAGTAGACTAATCGGAACAGAAGCAAAAAGGACAGAAATTTGCACCTAAAGAAGATAGTGTCAGCCAAGTTTGCTGACGGGACGTAAGAGGTGCGGTGAGAGAGCTTGCTTCTTCGTTGGGTTTGGCGCCAAGGAACGAAGCTACGACAAACTCCCTGCAATTTCAGCGCCCACCGGCGCCGGAGAACTTATTTCTGCATACTCACCCGGATGATGACTATGCGGGCCCCACAATTGCCATTGAGGACGATGTCAGGTGGGCTGTATCCTCATTTCCACCCGGCTCTGCGGGTGGTCAGGATGGCCTGCATCCCGGTCAATTCAGGGCTTTGCTATGGCGAGAGACGGGGGAAGCGGGTGCCCGCCTGCTGTTGCGGCTGACAGAATTCACCAATATGCTGCTGAGAGGCGAGGTGCCTGATTTCGTGGTTACCACCTTCTCCGGAGCTTCTATTAGCGCTCTGATGAAGAGGGACGTTGGCATCCACCCGATTGCTGTTGGGAACACATTGAGAAGGCTCGCTACCAAAGAAGGAGTCAAACCATCTTTTGTAAGACTCGGTCATGAGCTTTGCCCTGTTCAGTTACGGTTTTCAACCAAGGGAGGGTGTGAGGCAGCTGCTTATGCAGCCAGGGTGTACTTATTGAACTGTAATCACAGGAGAGTATTTCTTAATATTGACATGCAAAACGCTTCTGATTGTATCAGCTGAGACACTTTTCTGCTAGCGGCTCGGAACCGCGCTCCAGGTGCTTCCAGACTTCTTTGGCAAGGTTATTCGCAACCAACATTATTATACTATAGCGGAGAAGGGTTGCAGTCATCCACTGGTATTCAGTAAGGAGACCTATTTGGACCAGCATTGTTCTCTCTGGGGCTCGACGAGGTTGTCCGAACTGTTGAGTCAGAGTTCAATGTCTTGTACCTTGATGGATCCACCCTTAAAGACACACCAGAGAAGGTATTACAGGATGTACAGTGCTTGATTAATCAGTTGCAAGCGATTGGGTTAGAGGTTAATGATAGAAAGTGTTAATTGACAGTTTTGGACCACTCACATCAGGAGTTGGATCATACAGAGAGATGCTACAGGTTGGTGCTACCTGATGTCAGAGTGGTTCCGATTAGGCTGTGTACACTACTGGAAACACTACTTTCCGAAGAAGGTATTCCCGATGCTTTGAGAAGTAAGCAAGATGACTTGGAACGAATGATCACGCGATTGGAGCAGATAGACAGCCACCAAGCATTTGCACTTTAAAAAAATTGTTCTTCTATTCATTAACTGCAATATGTGCTCAGATCATAGCCCGTCTATCAACATGGTGAGTGTCTGAACAGTTTTGATTTGGTGTTGAGGGATGCCGTCAATAGGGTGACCAATGTATCCCCTGATGACAGATCTTGCAACCAAGCCACTTTGCCAGTTAGTCCTGGAGGCCTCGGATTCAGAAGAGCAGCAGATGTTGGTTGCCTTTCCAGCCTGCATTTTGTCGACGCATTCGCTGATTGACTTAGTCGAAGACATCTATTCCAATGTGAATATCGTGGCTGACACAGAGGAGGAGCGAGGTGCCCTTGGGATGTGGGGTGAGAGAGGTAGTGATGCTCTTTACTTGGAGTGACAGGACAAAAATAGGCAGAAAGTATGGGACTTACCTTTGGTAGAGAGCACACTGAACGGCTTACTGGCTGGTGCAGATCGAATGGCGATAACACAACACATCACCTGGATGCCTCCAGCAGAGAAAGTGGTCTCTGGATGCATGCAGTCCCTGTGCCATCATTGGAGACTCAACTAGATCCAGAGACACTGCGCACTACCGTTGCTCTGAGGGTGGGATCCAAAATCTGCCAACAGCATCCGTGTAATTGCGGTCAGAGAATGGACGACATTGCTGCGGTCGTAGACACTCTGCGCTGAACGACATCGTCAGATAATTTTTGCAGGGAGCAGGACTATCATCGGAGCAGGAAACTTTTGGTTTGGATAGAGGTGATGGCAAGAGACCTGATGGTATCATAGTTTTCCCCTTCAAAAATTGTAAAAGTTTATGCTGGGACTGTACTTGAGTGGACGCCTATGCGGAAACGCAATTGATAGGTTCTGCAATTTCAGCTGGTTCTGCAGCTACAGAGGCAGAGACACGTAAGCGCAGGAAGTATGGCGCTCTGATGCGAGTTCCAATTTGAGCCAATAGCCTTGGAGACAACAGGGGTGTGTGGCCAGTAAGCCTTGCGAATTGTGAAGGAGATCGAATGTAGATTGGTGGAGGCTTCTGAAGATTCCCGAGAATCTCTGTGGTTCCAACAGCAGTTGCATTTGGCCCTACAGAGGGGCAACGCATTCAACATCCTATCAGCAGGTCTGGGGCCGGGCGCCCCATTTGGGTGATCACATCCAACCCCACACTTCGTTCCAAAAAGGGGTTTCCACTTCCCGAAGGTTATTTATTTTAATATAAATGATTTTGACCCAACCAATTCCATTTTTAAAATCTAATGTTGTTTGCACTGTCTGTCAAATAAATAGCCTTGAACATTTGAAAAATAAAAACAAATAATAAATAAGTAAATAGCCTTTTGCCGATAACGTGGATCATGACGTTTTCTGACTTCTAATATCACAGTTGTCTTGATAATGAAGACCTCAAAGAGGTAGCGGTTACCAATAAACAGATACCTATTATTTTTTGTTGTTCCCAGCCTCATTGACAGCCCTGCCAGTCACGGAAGAAGTAAGTCGTCACAAAGGTGTCAATCCGGTAAAATCCAAATCAAAGTTTTTCCCACCAGATAAGGGGAATACTGTAACGTCGTCAGGATGCTCACCGTCGCCACGATCGATATAGGGTTCACGGATCGTACCAAGGCCAACTTTTGTAGAACACTTTCAATTATATCAATAAGTTCCAAATGCCTGGAATGACGACGACCGCTATACAAGCCCGTAAACGTGTGAGGGCCTAATCCGTTCATGCGCTGTCCACAGCGGGAGAGCCACGGATAATACTCAAGTGCGACAACTCTGAGTGCGAGAGCGATTCGTAGCAAGTCAGGGTCCAAGTAAGGACCCAGAGAAGCGACTTGAATCGCATTCAGCCATGAAACGCTATCGTTGCAGAAGGCACCAAGAAGGCAAGTCTTAGTTTCAGGATCTTGTGCCTCAAGGATCGGACGCTAAAAGGTTACCCTAAATCCTCCCGTATCACAAAAATTCTAGAAAGCGCAACAGACTACCTTTGTGTCTAGTTTTAGCTTTCAGTGTAGTAGGATACCCATTCGTTTCTGTCTCTCTACGATCAGTCTCGAGAGGTCCTGTTACGGATCTAGAAGAAAGTCCGCAAAACTGATCCAACAGTCTCATTTACTTTAGCACAGATCTAGGCCGAGACCCGGCGTTGCTGGGAGCAGAACGAAGTAATAGCTGTTAATCTTCCACCCACAGAGGCTCGAGTCATCGTCATGCCTAACATGGAGATGACCCTTGGTGAGACAGTAGGGCACACTCCTTTAGAGGGCCCATTGTCGACACGATGGCACTCCTGTGTTATGCCATTTTAAAAACTTTATTACATTGTGCCTCCCTCTTGATTAAACTATGCATTATTACTCTCAAAGTTTTGATGTTTCTGTAGTTATTTTTTATCAAAACTCATGAACTGCCAGTTTCAATTTTTTTTAGGAGTAGCCTCTTTGACACTACCCTGGTCTAGACATGGCGTTTCTCAACCTTTGCATTTATCAAAATCTCATCAATCTTATGCTTATTTTGATTTAGACTAGAGCTGCCAAGGGCGGATCTATCCTAAGGAGAGGTTCCTCCAACGTCTTACCTTGGAGTGCCACAGCATTCATGGAACCACAAGTGTACAAAACACTTATTACCAGGTAACTGAGTGTGATACTCCTCAACTCTTTTGTACATCTTCAAAATCTCACACACCATGTCCTCTTATTAATCTAGACTCGAAACTTAGTTGGAGGCCTCATGACCCCCAACCACAGGGGCAAGCCAATAGGCATGCCCTCGTGAAAAAGTATGAGTCCGATTAGCGTATGGGCGCGTCTGTCTCTGCTCAACAGGGTGAAATGCGATCGCCTGAAACCAAAAATTTTTGCTTCCCATCTCCACTTGCCTTGTTCCAGAAGTTGTCAATCTGACAATAACAGATCTTGTAACCTCTTGGCCTTGTCTTATTTTAACTCTATAACCTTCCAACCTCCCTTTTACTGTATGTGTGCGTGAATATCTAATGCTTCGTTGACTATCTCCTCTCCTACCTCTCCTTCTTTCAAGGAATCCATTCGGCATAAGTACTTGTGCTCTCTTCCTTCTTCAACCAAGTCTACTACTCTTTTCCTCTAGATACAGCAAGAAAATGGTTCCGGATTCGTGTTGGAGGTCGTGACTAATTCGTTTGCATAATTTTTCTATCTAAGTTTTGGGACCTTCCTTAGGATTTTCTGCTGATTTTAAAATAGTTTGTTTATAACTTTGCCGTGTATTTTTATATGTGATGACCGCCTTGCTTTATTTTTCAACTGACGATGCCGTAGCACACTATTCCAGTCACAGACTCATTGACGTCAGATCGCCTGTTGTTTTTTCACGAATAATAATCACGATGATGAATAGACGTCCGATCAGAAGACTATATTCTCAGACGTCATTGACTCTCGTAGTTTCTTGTAAATTTCTTATTTTGATTTGATTTGATTTGGTCCTCATTTCCACCAGAGCCTCAACGTGAGTCATAATAGGCTCCCCCGTAGGGCTCGACGATCATTGATTAAAGTAGGCTCGCACGCCTAAGTGTGCGAGGAAAAAACAAAACAACGCTTTCAACGTTAGAAAAAAGTGAAAGTTTTAGCAATAACAGACGCACGCTGGTGCGCAAAAGAAAAAACGCTTACTCGAAACGGACCTCCGCTTCCAATCTTTTCAAACATTAAGTGAGATATGTACGCACCCTAGTGCGTACAGGTAGCATCAAGATTAATACGTCAGCGGCCACACGGGCAAACTGAGCTCTGAAAGCAACGCAACACAACACAATATTTACAGCTACGCGGTTTAGTTGTATA